>JAVJIF010006651.1:0-114291 GCA_038442645.1 Agave tequilana | reverse complement strand
GGCTGATGAAGGAAGTCGAAGAATTGGATTCAGTGGGAGAAGAAGGCGAGTGATCAATTAAGGTCGAAGAATTGAATCCGAGGGTCAGAAGATCAAGGCATCAAGAGAGAGAGCCCGACGTCGACGACCGAGAGAGAAGAGATTCTTCAACAGGCTTACTGAGTACTAGCCTATCTTCGCCTACCTCCTCTTTGAGAGTTTGGTAGCCGGAGCTGAGTTACTCCCCTACCGCCGAAGAGAAGACCCCCGACGGTCCAGGACGGTCATCTGGTCAACGGAGAACAAGATTCACTCTCCATCGCCACACGAAGAACCCAGCTTAAACAAAGGGAAGATCCAGCATCCTCCCTCCCTTGTAGTCGGAATATTGTTTTGTTGTAATCTTTCAACTGATTCAAGGAAATTTTACGGCAAAATTTCTTTTCCGTACCGAACAAGAGATGGCGACTCCGCTGGGGAATACATTCGTGACCGAGAAACATCGTGGTGCAGGATTGACGTTCTCCGTAAGGGGAAGATGGTCGAATCACTCGTCGTTGAGTTCGACCAGGCGAAGTATGAAGAGTTCTCTCTTCTGGCTCCAAGAGCCCAAGACCCGCGTCTGCCGCAGGGTCTCAACGCGCAGCCTCCCGAAGCCCCAATCTGTGGCTCAACCAGGCGCTGCTGTCACCCTCTGTGCCGCGCCCAGTTCGCGCGTCAACGCCTCCTCGAAGGCCCGCGTAACATCCAACGCCTCTGCTGCGCATCAAACCGCGACGCGCAGGAACCCACGCGCCAACGCCTCTCTGAAGGCCCGCGTGGTCCACGGCACAACTGTTGCTGCGATCGACCGCGTCTCGCCAACGCCCGCGTCTCGCGTGACGCCCGCGTCTTGCAGAACGCCCGCGTCTCGAAGAAAACCCCGCGTCAACGTCTCCAAGAGACCCGCGTGGTGAACAGCCCTGGTTCTTCAAACCAGGAAGTTGTTGGCTTCTCTCCTCCACCACGACGCAATCGAAATGCCGAGCGTCGACAAAAGAGACGCGCGCGTCAACACTCGGTTGGAACCGATGGTTCTCTGACTGGGGTTAGACGCGGCGTTCAATATGATGCCTTGCCCGCACCTCGACCAGGCGCGAGAAATCCGCGTTTGGCGACCCAAACGCGAGACCCTCAAGTTGAGTCTGCTGGAGACCAACTTACCAAACGCCGAAGCGAAGTTTCTGCGTCTCATCAAACGCAGGACGCATGCGTTCCAGGCGTGGGGCCCAGCAGCCCATTATCTTCCAAGTCCCTCTGCTTCAACGCAGCGGACAACAGTGCGAGAACCGCGTCTCGTCTCAACAGAGACGCCAAGACCGCGCTGTGACACCCCAAGTGTCTCTGCCCCAACGCAGTGGACAACAGTGCGACGACCGCGTCTCGTCTCAACAGAGACGCCAGACGCGCGTAACGTCCAAGTCTCTCTGCTCCAACGCAGCAGACTGCAACGCGAGGACCGCGTCTCGTCTCAACAGAGACGCCAGACGCGCGTAACGCCACAGTGTGATCTCCGCGTTTCTTGAGACTTGCGTCCAGACAGCGCAACACACGACTGCCCCCCGTCTTCGACGCTGTGAGCCAGTCTATTTAATCCCCCTCCCACGGATTTGAGGGATATTTGACAAGGAAAAGAAGTGCCAATCAGGCCACTTCTTCTTGCTGCTGTCAACAGCTCATCCAGATGCTCTCTGAATGCCATTGCGAATCAGGCGTTCACCAGCCGTCTTTGATTAGACAGCTGACCCTGATTCCCCCGTCAGCTAAAAGAAGACGCTCCACGAAGAGAACCTTCCCTGACGTTGAGTACCCGGAGCTCACTGCATATATGACAAGCAGAAGCAGGGGAAAACAACCTATGGTCAATTCAGAGGGGTCAGACTCTGAGCCAGAAGGGGTGTATCGACACACCCGTACCCGGACTGGAGCCATCACCCCAATTGACTACAATGCCCTATCCCGCGGCATTAGGGAAGAAGATGATTCTCACTCAGTTGTGATAGAATCATGGGCTTCGAATTCTTCGGTGGAAAGGAGGTTTCCGCCTACATGGCAGACGCTCCTGAGGACACAGCAAATGCTCCCGAGGAGACAACTAAGTACTGGCCCGGATGCAGAAGCACCAATGGAAGTACTCTCCTCTCAGCAGAGAAACCATTGACGACCTAGCATATGCTTGAGAAATTGCTTGACGAGAGGCAAGATCTCCTCCCAGAAGGCCAAGAGCTAGAAGGGGAAGAGGAGGAAGTCCACCCTCTGATCCTTCCGATGGGACACGACGATCCACTCCTTCGAAGTGTCCAGACCTTCAGCACATGCAGGAAGCAACCGGACTCGGAGAAAGCTCAAGATCAAAGAATGAGCCTACTGGAGCAACGACTCAACGCCCTTGCCAGTCGTAAAGATCTCCAAGAAGCTGGAGTGGTCCGGCCGTATCCGGCCGAGTGGGACTTAGTCCCGTACCCTCCTAGATTCAAGGCCCAACTCTCCAAGCATTCGACGGAAAGGGTCCGCCAACCAGCATATCTACTACTTCAAATCCCAAACTGGGAATGTGGTAGATAACGATGCCATCCTGGCACGTCTATTCATTGGCACCCTGAAAGGGTAGCCTTTGAATGGTTATGAAACTCCCTGAAGGTTCAATCAAGAACTGGGGCGACCCGAGAAGCTGTTCCTAACACGCTTCTTCGAGGATGATTCGGAGGTTTACCATGCCTACCCTTTTAGCTACCAAGCAACGAAAGGGAGAGTCCTAAGTCTTTCGTAGAAAGATTTCGGAACACGGCACTCCGATGTCCGAGCGGCATGACCCAGGCCACCCTGGTGGAAACATGTCGCCACAATCTCCAAACTTCACTCCTTGCTCAAATAGGAGTAGCAGAAAGCCGCACCGAAACAGTTAGTCCAGCAAGGTGAACAGGCTGAAGAGATTGTCGCCCGCGTCAGAGCGGAAGAAGGCAGGCCCAGGCCAGAAAGGTCGACAAGACGTGCGCCAGACACATCCCTCCAAACCAAACGGAAGGATAACTTGGCAACGGAGACCAAATCTCCCGTCAAGCCTAAACCAGGCAGAGCAGGTGGCTCTTCCAGCCAACCCCGCGCCAACAAACAATATTCCTTCAAGGAGGAACATGTCGACTCGCTCTTCAAATTACTCAACAAGAGCAATCGACTGAAGCTCCCTGAAATCAGGCGCCCAGAAGAAGTCGGCAAGACCGACAACCCCAACTACTGCCTGTACCATAGGATGCTCGGGCACCCTACCAAGAGCTGCTACATCTCAAGGACGTCCTTCAAGCCCTAATTGACGCGGAGGTATTAAAACTCCGACCAGAGCAGAAACAGAGGGCGGCCAACATGACGTCGGCACTCCGCTTGGGACACGACCCCCGATGCCCGTGGGAGTGATATCTGTCCCGAAAGGAGAATTGAGAGTGGTCAATACAGACCCTCATCAGCAGCAGGAGAAGGGCTTGGTCCCGGTCCCTACACCTGAAAGGAGGAATCATGTGGGTCCACCTGACCTCGTTGACGAGCAGCAATGGACGACTGTGACCAACAGGAAGTCCAAAGGCAAAGGAAAGGCATCATCTTGCCACGTGATCTGCGCTTCTTCCCGGGAAACAGACGCTGATGTTCCTTCGTGACCGACTCAGAAGAGGAGACAATGGTCCTGGCGGCAGAGCCCAAACCAACCGACAGCAGGCACCCGTTCAGGGCAGGCGTACTTGAAGCAGTACGGCGAAAAGGCGGTGGTCCCTCCTCAACCAGCTGTAGAGCCAGCTCAGCCATCCACAAAACCACCCGTGGAGAAACAGAAAGAAACTCGGTTTTCCCGGATTCTTTCAAGAAGTGCAGCGGAAGGATCTTCGACATCTTACCGCTTCGATGTTCTGGCTCAGTTAGCCAACATCCCGGCACGCATTACCTTGTATGAGCTCCTGAGGCTATCTAAGTCAACCAGAGAGGCTCTACAAGAAGCCCTGACGAACGCTGAGGTCTTTCTGACACGTACGAGAGAGAGAGAAAGATGTAGAGGATTGCCTCCACACCTCTCCAAATTTTCCCTGCATTTCCTTCACAGCAGACGACATGCAGGTTAAAGGAAAGCATGACCGACCCTATACTTCACGGGGGTTATTGGGTCATCCGAGGTGAACCGCATCCAGGTAGACCCAGGGTCCGCACTTAGCATCATACCTCGCCGAGTCATGCAATTTCTGGCATTCCCGCCCATCGTCTGAGCCCAACCCAGACGACTATATGGGTTTAATGCCAACAGCTCCCGCCCGATGGGGAAGATCAAGCTCAAATGCCGGATCGGGAGCCTCAAATCGGAAGTGACGTGTTATGTCATTGACGCTGACACTTCCTACAACCTGTTGCGGGACGACCATGGATCCACCAAAACTCCATCGTCCCTCCACTCTCCATCAAGTCATGAAATACATTGACGAGAGCGACAGGTTCGAACGTTGATCGCCGAAAGGCATCCGTTCAAAGGGTCGAGAACTATTTCACGGATTCCCCTTATATGAGGAGAATAATGGAACCCCGCAACCAGAGGAGCAGACTCTGGTAATGAAGCTGACACCGAGCCCGAAGAAGAAGAGTGCCTGTGGAGTTAGAACCACTTGTAAAGAGCACTAATAAGCTCGATGTTGATACCACCGACGATGCAGGCGGTTGGTATATAATGAAGACTTAGATTTCGCGTATTTTCCTGTGTATGAATCTGAGTCAATACGTCGGATACTAGTACCGACATGGGCGAGAGATGTATGGTCGGCAATGAATGCTCTGACATCATTGCATGTACCTATAAAATCATCCTTCGGGACGTACCATGATGATGGTGACGCGCAAGGATCTTCATTTATGGTTCCAGCCAGACAAAAGGGCCAGAGAACCATCCTCTTTGGACGAATCATGTCTGAACCAACGCCCATGAAGAATCAGAAGGCGAGGATGAATCCCCCCAGTTCAATCATTATGAACCGAGAACGCTCAAGATGATGAAGCGTATGGGGTACGATCTAATCAACAGGCCCGGGTTAAACTTCGGCAAAGGAAGGAGATCATTGCTTCGATCTTTGTACAAAAGGGAAAACACCTGACTATTATCATCAGACCGCCGGGGGTTGGGCTATGTATCAACCCCAGTGCCGTCAGCCTCTGATTCTGAGGAACCATCAGGCCATGATCATCTTCAGACACGTCATCGTGGGAATCAGATGTCAGTATTGGCAACATCTTCAAAGGGCTTTTGTAAACATGGTTCAACAAGCCATCTGGAAGACGAAGACGAAGAAATGATCCAGTCGGATACAGACCCCTGGATCAAACATCTGAATGCTCTCTGGGATATCCGCTTTGAACAGCGTGAGCCACCCACAGAAGACAAGGTTGTTCAGATCAACCTAGGAAATGAAGCCAACCCCAAGCCCATCTTCATAAGTGACGGCCTGTCACCATCAGAGAAGAATGATCTAATATCTCTTATACAAGAGTATATAGACGTCTTCGCCTGGATTACGAGGACATGCCTGGACTTGATCCTCAAGTGGCTATGCACCGCCTCAACATCAGTCCGGACGTAAAACCCGTCAAGCAACAGCAGCGACGGTTCGTCCCGAAATAATGGAGGCCATTCAATCAGAAGTCAAGAAGCTTATTGACTCCGGCTTCATCAGAGGAGGAACAACATCCCGACTGGGTAGCTAACATTGTCCCCGTTGCTAAGAAGAACGGAAGATCCGATCTGCATCGACTTCCGCGATCTAAACGAGGCCTGCCCCAAAGACGAATTCCCATTGCCAATCACAGATGTCATGATTGACAATACCTGCGGATTCGAGCGAATGTCCTTCATGGACGGATTCTCAGGATCACATCAAATCAAGATGTACCCTGACGATGAAAAGCATACTCCTTCAGGACACCTCTAGGAGTATACTGCTACACCGTCATGCCCTTCGGTTTAAGAATGCAGGGGCAACATACCAAAGGGCCATGAATACCATTTTCCATCAGCAGATACGCAAAACGGTGGAATGTTATGTCGACGACATCGCGGTGAAAAGTCGCATTAAAGGAGATCACATAGCTGATCTGAAGATGGTCTTCGACATCATGCGGGCTCATCAATTGAAGATGAATCCCACCAAGTCCTTCCTGGGGGTAGCCAGCGGCAAGTTCCTAGGTTCGTTGTAACTTCCACAGGAATCCATTTGGATCCGGAGAAAGTCGTGCTATCCAAGAGATGCAACCCCCAGAAGCCTCAAGGAGCTCAGAGGATTGCAAGGACGATTGGCGTACATCCGCAGATTCATTTCAAATCTCTCTGGGAGATGCCAACCCTTCGCTAAGCTGATGAAGAAGGGAGTCTCGTTCATATGGGACGACGCTTGCCAGCAAGCATTCGAGGAGATCAAACGATACCTCACCCAACCACCAGTACTTGCAGCTCCGGTATCCGGAAAACCCTTCCTGGTGTACGTCCGATCGATGGATCATTCTTTGGGAGCTCTACTAGCTCAGAATGATGACCAAGGACGAGAACAAGCAATCTACTACCTCAGTAGAACGATGATCGGGGGCCGAACATCGATACAACCCGATCGAGAAGGAGTGTTTGGCCTTGGTGTTCGCTATTCAGAAAATGCGACATTATCTGGTAGGCCAAACTATAAATGTCATATCAAAAGTCAACCCCCTGAGGTTGCTTATGACAAAGCCTTCATCATGAATGGCCGGCTGGCAAAATGGGCTATATTGCTCTCCCAATATGAGATGCACTTCCTGCCACAGAAGGCCATTAAAGGACAAGCGGTGGCGGACTTCTTAGCTGAACACCCGGATCCGAGGGCAGCCAAACTTTATGAGGATCTCCCAGATGAGGTCGCCGAAGTATGCCTAACCCAGACATCGTTTGAAGGACAAGTATGGCAACTTTTCTTCGATGGTGCATCAAGGGCAAGCCCAAGGGACACACAGTAGCGGGGGTAGGAGTGGTACTCGTCTCCCCACAAAACTACGTGATCCCCCGAGCTATCTCGTTAACCGAGCCCTGTTCCAACAATGTGGCGGAATACAACGCCCTCCTGATTGGGATGCAATTCGCCGATGAGATTGGCGTTAAAAATCTCGAGGCGTACGGTGACTCCAAACTCATCGTCAGCCAAGTTCGCGGAGAGTATGAGGTCAGACATGAAGATCTAGTACCCTACTACGACGCGACAATCCACATGGCGGAAAAGTTTTCAAACTTCTACATCGACCATGTGCCGCGAAGCCGAAATGCGCATGCAGATGCCCTCGCATCTCTCGCAGCTTCCCTAGCTCTCCCAGCTGGAGCAATGGAGAAAGTATTCGTCTATAGCCACGACCTATACTGTCCAAAAATCCCCCCCGGAGACTACCCAGGGTCAACAGGAGATCGTCGCGGTAAAGAGACACTTGAAGTGTCAACCGCTCCAGAGCTTAAAGACTGGCGATTTTCCTATATTGATTATGTCTTATACGGCATCTTGCCTGAAGACACCAAAGAGGGCGGCCGCCATTCGGAGGAAAGCCCCCAATTTTATTATAATGCGATCACGCGAACACTGTACCGTCGATCGCATGACGGGATCCTGCTCCGGTGCCTCTCATCAAAAGAGGCCCGCGAAATGTTGAAAGAAGCCCATGATGGCACATGTGGAGCTCACCAACCTGGTCCAAAGCTGGCAAACAGACTCCAAAGATTGGGGTACTACTGGCCCAAAATGGTCGCCGATGCCGTCGCTTACGCCAAAAGATGTCATGCCTGTCAAATACATGGCGATTTCATCCATCAGGCACCAGGGTACCTCCACTCTACGACCTCTACCTTGGCCGTTCGAAATGTGGGGAATGGACGTGGTTGGCCCCATCAGCCCACCATCATCGAAAGGACATCGGTTCATTCTAGCAATAACCGATTACTTCTCCAAGTGGGCCGAAGCTGTTCTCTAAAAGAGGTAAAATCGTCTAACGTGATCAAGTTCGTGAAACATCACGTTATCTATCGCTTCGGTGTGCCTCGGCGGATCGTCCATGACAATGGACCCCAGTTCATCAGCCAGGCTTTCCAGAGATTCTGTGCTAAGTTCAGAATCCAGAGTGTGTCATCAACGGCATACTATCCTCCCGCCAACGGCCTCGCGGAAGCTTTCAATAAGACTATTGGCAAGCTTCTCAAGAAATTCGTCTCGAAAAGTCAACGAGACTGGGACGATAAGTTGGGCGAATGCTTATGGGCATATCGCACGACCGTGCGAACCCCAACTAAAGCCACGCCATTTTCCTTGGTGTACGGATGTGAAGCTGTCCTCCCACTGGAAATCCAAATTCCATCTCTACGCGTCGCCCTGACCGCCGAGATAACAACAGAGGAGAAGCATCGACAGCGACTCCAAGAACTGGAGGCCTTAGACGACAAGCGTCTGCAGGCCCAGCAGCAGATCGAGCTTTACCAAGCTCGTATCACCAGAGCCTTCAACAAGAAAGTCAAAACGCGAACTTTCAAGAAAGGCGACCTTGTCTTAGCCGTCCGGAGACCCATGGTCATGACGCACAAGACGAAGGGAAAATTCCAACCCAAATGGGAAGGACCGTTTGTAGTAGAGTCGGTCTACTCAAATGGATCGTATCGCCTCATAACCTCGGATGGCGATACACTCATGATGCCAATCAATGGCAAATTCCTGAAGAAATACTATCCCTAGATGGTGTTCTTCTGTTGATCAAGTTAAAATTACACCTCTGATCAAAAACATCCAACGCCTTCGACGGCTAAGGATAGAGGAAAACGTTGGCATTTAAGCCCAACAAAAATCCTCGACAACTCATCATGCTGAGGGAAATAGCATGACTAGCCCAACTCAAACGGTAGTTGGTAAAGGCACATCAAATCCGTTGAGAGCTGAGGGTTTGCTAAAAATCCTAAGGACACGTTCCCATTGATCCGACGCCTCTGACGGCTAAGGATAGAGGAAAATGTTGGCATTTAAGCCCAACATAAGTCTTCGACAACTTATCATGCTGAGGGGAATAGCATGGCTAGCCCAACTCAAACGGTAGTTGGTAAAGGCACCTCAAATCCGTTGACAGCTGAGGGTTTGCTAAAAATCCTAAGTGGACCTGATTCCACTCTCTCCTCCAAAATCTCTTACCAATTCTCATCCATAGAATGGTAGGACCACAAAATGCAAACATTACTACGTTAAACACTATACCTCTGGTAATGAATACTCCTTGTCGAGTACAAGCCCCGCTTGTTACCTCTACATAGAGCAGCAAACTTCAAAATTGCCAGTTAACACTATACCTCTGGCATTTCAAATTCCACTTGTCAATTCTCATCAATAGAATGACAGGTCCTCAAATTGCTCCTATCAAGAGCCAATTCTTGTCAAGTTAATATCACACCTCTGACAAACTACTGTTTAGGTTAACATTACACCTCTAAGCAGTATATCAGGTGCCCGTCAAGTTAATATTACACCTCTGACAGTCACCCTTTCTTCAGACTTCCATATCGAAGCTGAAATGGACGATGCCAAGTTAACACTACACTTCTAGCATCCGAGTCATTGCTAAGTTCAACAATACACCTATGGCTATGACCTTTCCTCGACTTCCTTAAGCCGAGACGAACGATGCCAAGTTAACACTACACTTCTAGCATCCGAGTCATTGCTAGTTCAACAATACACCTATGGCTATGACCTTTCCTCGACTTCCTTAAGCCGAGACGAACGATGCCAAGTTAACACTACACTTCTAGCATCCGAGTCATTGCTAAGTTCAACAATACACCTATGGCTATGACCTTTCCTCGACTTCTTCAAGCCGAGACGACTAATGCCAAGTTCAACATTACACCTCTAGCATTACCCTCACTGTTAAGTAAACATCACACCTATGACAGTGACACCCTCAGTTTTCCCTTATAAAACTGAGATGTCGATGAGTTAAGTTAATATCACACCTCTAACTCATGTCCTTGTCAAGTTAACATTACACTTCTGACAAGACTATTTCCAACCGTTAAGTTAATATCACACCTCTAACGGTAAGGACTTCCCTAGATTCCCCCGCGAGTCTAGTTTCATTTGATATTCCCCCGACAGAATATCGAATTCATTTTGGAGGCATGTTGGTTAACATTACACCAATAAACAATGTTTCCATCAACATCCCCAGCTGATCTGAAATCAAGTTAAGCACAAATCCTTGATAAAAGTTCATCTTTCCTGGGGGTACGAACTCCACCTGTCACTTTCTTCCACAAAGTGGCAGGTCCACCAAAAATCACCTCTGTCAAGTTAAGCTTACACCTCTGACAGTGTCATGAAAGTTCTTGGAACAAGATCTTTCCTCAATACTTTTGACTTATTAAGATTATGATTATAATTTTGATAAAGATCAAAAGACTTCCTTGCTCCTACATGTCCAACCAAAGGCAAAGAGTTCGAGACAAAAGAAGTAAAAAGGAGGGTGTAACTTTTATTTATATCCAAAAATATGAAAGTGATACAAAAACGCTCTCTTATACAAATAAGATTGAGCGTTACAAAAAAAAAGGGAGGAGAAGGCTAAAAATCTCGATCTGGTAGGGAACGGATGCGCTCCCTGAGACGATGCATCTCATGCTGACGTGCCTTCTCAGCCTCCATCATCGCCTGGACCCGCAGCTCCTCTTCAGATAGGCAGGGTTTTTCAGCCAGCTGGGCTCGCAAAGTCTCCATCTGGAGAGATGAACAGACTGGCTCTCTTCAGCCCGTACCCTTGCAGCCTTCTGCTCCTCTAGCTTCTTCTGGAGGGCGACGAGCTTCTCTTCATTGACAGCTAGCATGGCTTTGGCCTTAGCAATGGCAGCCCGAGCGTTGGTAATAGCCAGCTCTGTGTTCTGCATGATAAGCTCAGTATCCCCTGAGTCTTCAATCAGCCTTTGGCATTCAGCCTGGGAACGCTCAAGGTTGCTGACCTCTTCGGCAATTTGTACTTCCACTTCCTGTCGCTCTTGCCTTTGGGCAGAAAGGAGGCTATCCAGGATGACTTGGGTTTCGTGGAGGGAGTCAGCTTCGTCTAAAGACTTCAGCTCTTTCAGGTCACTCTCCAACTGATCCACCACCCGCATACATGCCTGAGCAAGAGGAAGGCCCCCGACTAGCTCGATGTTCTCGGCCACATTCCCGAGAAATCTCCGGGCAAAGTCAAAAGAACGACGCCCAGAAAGGATAAAGTCGATGCACGATCGCATCGCTTCAAAGAACTGCCGCACCGTACTGCGCGTCAGGAAGTCCATGCTGTCATCACCCGGAACGCTCCCCGACCCCCTTTCTATCTCGGAAGAAGGGGTGTAGGCCGGCTCTTTTTGCACAGAAGTCATGCTGACTGTCGATACGGCAAGAGCGGAACCAGCCACTGGTGCTTCCGGAGGTGCTATCCCTGCTGGAACTTCCGCGACCAATGATAGAGTGGCAAGCACGATTTCCTCAGAAGCTTCATTTGAAGCTTGGGCTGTGCAATCTCCTGGGAGTGGACCTGCCATTGGACCCTCCACCCGAGCCTTCTTGACCTCAGTAGTGGCTTCCTCCTCTGGTAGAGTGGAAGGCTCCCCAGTACCAGCAGCTGCCCCCTCTGAGGGCATCTCAGCAGCTGAGGTCTCAATTCCCTGTGGCCGAGTCAACTCTCTCACCATCTCCTCAATATGCGAGGAGGTTGTAGCCTCGGCATTTCCGGTTGGCCCTGCAATATAAAATGAAGAATGTCAAGACATCTTCTTCAACATGTAAAGAAAAATTGGACAGGAGGTGGAAAGGGTACCTTCAACAGGAATAGCCGCCACTGGTGGTGCAGATGATGACTCGCCCACATACATTTCCTCCTCTGAGACATGGAAGAACTTGCTTTGATCAGGAGGAGCGGGTTCCTCGCTATAGTCGACTTTGTCCTCAAAGAGGCTTTCCCTGAGAGCGAAGAAGACGACAGCTCAGGAAGCTCCGTAATCGGAGCCTTGCCTCCAATCACCCCAGTAGTAGGACTAGGGTCGACGGCCCTGGAACTAGAGATGAAGACGCCTGGAGACCCCAACTGCTGTGCCTCATCTCTCCCTTCATGAGCAGAAGGAGGTTTGAGCTGAGCTGAGGTTTCCGAGGTTCAACATCTTCATCGCCCATTATGTCAATCTCCGGGGATTCGGCATCAGCAGCAATAACGGGTTGTTCGATGACCCCCTTCCTCCACAGCCTCGCGGTGCGACTTAGGAGCACGAACTAAAGGGAGGAAATCTTCCTCTTCCGGAGGTTCCTCAACTCTGACGACGTCTTCAGGAGGGGCTCAACTCCAGTAGAGTTAGCTCCGGATTGAGAGACTTCAGCCGCCAAGTCCCTCCTAACCTTCTTTGGGGCTGGTTCAACAATAGGAGTAGAGCGTTGATGACGCTTACTCGCCAACTGCTTAGACCTCTTTGCTGGTGGCTCCGCCCTCGTTGCTGGAGGCTCCGCCCTTGTTGCTGGTGGTTCCGCCCTCGTCGCTCGTGGCTCTGCTCTGGTGGTCGTGGCTCTGTAGCTTGTGGATCCCTCCTCGTCCTTCTCCCGACCTCCTTACAAGCTCTCCGGTACTGCTCTACGACTCTCGTTGGTTTTCCGGACTCTGTCCTTTCCTCGAGACTTGCATTGATGCTCTCGATACATGAAGACGCCGGAAGAAAGTCTGGTGTCTGGACGGCTTGGGAGTACCAAGTACAATAGCTTAGACTCATCTGGCACTTGGGCGCTTCGAGAGGTAGACGGAGGTTGTTCCTGTCCCTCCAGCCACACTATAGTACCAGGCCCGAGCACCCTCGAACAAGTTCCCTTCGAAGGCGAGATAAGCATTTGGATTCCCGATATAGAGCTGGTCATAGCCGAACTGTCGAGCGAAGCGATTCGGCATGTATGGCTCAATGGTGCATGATGTCCCTTGTCGGAAAAGCATATACCCGGGCCGAATATTGAGCAACCACCAGAAGGCTCCCTGGGATAACCTCGTGAAATCATCAGGGCCTGCGGAATCGACAAGTAGATCGCCGTAGGATGCACCAGGGATCTGGAGGAGGCAACGATTGAGCTGATAGTTTGCCGGGGCTGAAAGACGCTTCCGGATATAATATATGTAAGGATCCTGCCACCCCGAACCCTCCAATCGCTGTATGAAGGGGACGGAGTCCTCCTTCCAACGCACCGCCGTCATCAAAGAGGGGCAGTGCATCACATACCAGGCCATAAGGTATGTGTAAGGCAGCTCAACCCGAGGATTGGGACGCTTCACCACTGGATTCCCTCTGCGTCCGTGAGCGGCTTTCCTCGGAATCCACAGTTTTTGGCGGCTCACAAAAGCTTTTAGCCAGCGCCCGCAGCCCGCTCTGAATACCAGCCACCACGGCCGGGGAGAAGAGCTATAGGGTTGCCATGGGCCAGAAGCACCGCCGGGTACACCACGTCGGCAACTATAACTTCATGTGGCAGCGTGGGCACCACACAACGCTTTAGCCACAGCATCAGAAAACCCGCCAGCAGCGCCCGATCGGAGATAGGAGTCCGGGCTTGGTGGTGGAAGCTTTCAAAAACCAAGTCGGGGGTCGAAACCATCTTCGTTCGATTCTGTGGTGTAGAACTTCTCGGGAGCCTGGTCAATCCGGTCTTCGATATCCCTATCAGAGCTGGGAGCCAATCGGGTGATCAAGTGGTCTTTGGTGTTCACATTGTTGAACAAATAACTCGCCCAAGACAGATACGTGACCCCCTGCGACCGCCATTTGGTGATCTGACCGCAGATATGGAAGTGACAGAGCACTTCCCAGTAGGTCTCGTATATGAGGGGAAACTCCTCCTTCACGTAGCGAAGCTCCACAGCGGTCGGGACATATTCTTCATAGGGCATGTCCCCTGTTACCAGTCCTGAGACCTCGTGCATCTCGTGTAAGGCAAGGCCCATCTCCCCGACTGGAGTAAAGAACGTCCCCGTCAAGGGATTATAACGTTCTAGGATCCCAAAGAAGTTTTGAGAACTTTGAGGGATCCCCCACTGTACGGCCCTGACCGCCGAGTACAGTCCTACACGCTTCAGCAAATCCCGAGCTCGGTAAGGACAAAGCCAACCATCCTGCCCCACCAGTAATTCGCTGGGGAATAGATCCACCCATATGCACGGAACGCAACTGGATAGTCACCCTCCGCTGCCATGAACATGTTGAGGAAGGTGGAGCCAATGTGCGGTATCTCTCCAGATGGGATCTCCCTCTTGCGCGATCCAGGGAAAAGGCCGATAACCGACTCCGTCATGGCCGTCATGACGGTGCACTTGGTGGTGGGAGCCCAGATCGCCAAGAGTAACCTCAGGAGCATATCGAGCGAGGTCAAACTCCATCTTCCGCGGGACGGACATATGCTGGTAATAGAACATAGGGTACATCCTATCCATGGCCGGGATAAAGAACCTTCGCCCCCTATTTGACGGAGCCATGTGTAAGTCCCTTCATGCACGCGATGGCCGCCATCGTGGATATGATCCCCGAAGAAGAAGGCGGGCTTCTTCAGCTGGATGCCGTCATCCGTGACGAATGCTGCATCGGTCATCAGCACTCGAAGAGTCCTCATCTCGACATTCGAGAGCTTCTTCTCACGAGCCGGCGACTGGTCGGCAGTCACAGGGGCAGTCCTTTGCAGCACAAAGGTCAGGTTCCGGTCAGCTCCACCTACATGCCCAAAATGGCGTATCTTGGGAGTGAAGTAGCAGGTTGCGGCGCTGCAAAAAGATGAAGACACTTAAGTCAGATGCTTTACCAAAAGTAAAGAAAAATACTAAGTGTTCTGCGTCCGAACGCAGAAAAGATACTGGACGCAGGAATCATCAAATCCGCGTCCAGACCCGCAAATCTGCGTCAAGAAGCACAGAACGCAAAGATTGAAGCCACTTATGAAATTCCAAGTACTTGGACTCAGACGCCAGATTCATCAAATTGGCGCCTGATGGCACAGAAACGCAAGGATCAAATCCGCGTTCTGCAAACCAAGACTTGTGTAATTTCAAAGTACCTGGACTCAGACGCCAGATTCATCAAATTGGCGCCTGATGGCACAGAAACGCAAGGATCAAATCCGCGTTCTGCAAACCAAGACTTGTGGAATTTCAAAAGTACTTGGACTCAGACGCCAGATTCATCAAATTGGCGCCTGATGACACAGAACGCAAGGATCAAATCCGCGTTCTGCAAACCAAGACTTGTAAAAATTCAAAGCACTTGGATTCAGACGCCAGATTCATCAAATTGGCGCCTGATGACACAGAACGCGAAGATCAAATCTGCGTTCTGCAAAGCTGCGTCCAGAGACCTTCACAGTTAGAGAAATTCTAAGTGAAGGACCCGAAGCACAGGGCTCTTGGTGTCAGATTATCTAATCCGCGCCCCGGTTATCATCCCAAAGACTGCGTCTGGGGAATCAAACACGCTTTTAATAGTTTAAAGTCCTTAAGGGTCAGTTCTGCCTAAGGCATACTACCTTGGAGGCCTTGGAGGACGAAGTCCTGCGCAGAGGAGGAGACGCCCTCCGGGCCTCGGTGGTGGTCGCCTTTGAGGAGGAGGCGGTCGGCTTGGTCTTTGGTGCCATGGCGAGTTTGGTCTGAAGCTAGAAAAAGGAACAGAGGAAGAGAGCTTCTTTTCTAAAATTCTCAGAGCAAGCGAATGCGGGGAAGAAGAGGAAGTTCTCCAAACAGTTGCCTTTTATAGGCACGGGGATACGCAGAGATACGCGGCGCGTGCCCAAGGGACGCTGCAGCGAACCGTCGCTTGACGCGTGTAACAAAATCACTGCCGGTGACGAAGATCATGCGTCGCAACCCCGCCGCGAATCAGAAGCCGACACGTGGAGCAGTTCATTTAATGAACCGCGAGATCCGCGCGCCAAAAGGCGAAATTTCGCCGTTTCCCCAGGCCAGCTGGCGGCGTCATCATGACAGCGTAAAGTTCGCGCCAGAAAACGCACCGGACATGCCCCGTCAGCATCTCCAAGAATGCTTTCTGAAGGTCGCGTCCCCTCTAAGGAGTTCGCGTCTGACCAACATCGCGTCTACCCTATAGACGCTGCGTCTTCAAAGTGGCTTCTACTTTCAAAAAGAAGCCTGCGTCCAGTCTCCTGCGTCTGCTTTCAAAAAAGGAGCCTGCGTCCAGTCTCCTGCGTCTGCTTTCAAAAAGGAGCCTGCGTCCAGTTTCATGCGTCTGCAAGACAGTTCAACAGTACACTGGCGCCAACAGACAACCAACTACTCCTAGCCAAAAACGCACCCGTGACAGACTAAAAAGCAATTGGGGAGGTCTAGGCTGTGTATCTAGACACTCAACACGATCGACTCTGATGGCTTCTAAGAGTTCAACAGTACACTCACGAAGACCAAATTCGGATAAGGTCAAACCCGAAGCATCAACAGTCCGGTCACAAAGGCGAACGCGGTTTAAGTCCAAGTATTCCGAAATCCGTCCCATTCAACTGCGGAATATCGGAAACTTTGGAGGGGGTTCTGTAGGCTGTCTAAAAATGACTAACCAGGCAAGCCACCAAAGAAGCAGTCTCAAAGACGCAAAGGATTGAAGCCCGCATCTCAACTTCAAGACGCGTCGGCCTGAAGCCCGCGTCTCAACTTCAAGACGCGTCGGCCTGAAGCCCGCGTCTCAACTTCAAGACGCGTCGGCCTGAAGCCCGCGTCTTAAACATCAAAGCGCGTCCGGCCTGAAGCCCGCGTCTCAGCATCAAGGCGCGTTTAGTCTGAAATCCGCGTCTCAGTTGCAACCGCCCAGATCGTGGGGAGTCAGTTACCGCGCGTATCGCGGGTAACGGCCCTCATTCAGGCGCATTTTTAGGGGGCACGATCACCCCCTAAGACCCCTATAAATAGTCCTATTGGCTATGAAGGAAGGGTCGAAGAATTGGATTCAGTGGGAGAAGAAGGTCGAGTGATCAATTAAGGTCGAAGAATTGAATCCAGAGGGTCAGAAGATCAAGGCATCAAGAGAGAGAAGCCCGACGTCGACGACCGAGAGAGAAGAGATTCTTCAACAGGCTTACTGAGTACTAGCCTATCTTCGCCTACCTCCTCTTTGAGAGTTTGGTAGCCGGAGCTGAGTTACTCCCCTACCGGCCGAAGAGAAGACCCCCGACGGTCCAGGACGGTCATCTGGTCAACGGAGAACAAGATTCACTCTCCATCGCCACACGAAGAACCCAGCCTTAAACAAAGGGAAGATCCAAGCATCCTCCCTCCCTTGTAGTCGGAATATTGTTTTGTTGTAATCTTTCAACTGATTCAAGGAAATTTTACGGCAAAATCTCTTTTCCGTACCGAACAGGTAGCTGGGTCATGAAGACCTCAGCATTAGCCAGAGCTTCTTGTAGAGCTTCTCTGGTCGATTTTGATAGTCTAAGGAGCTCATAAAGAGTAATCCGCGCTGGGATATTGGCTAACTGAGCCAGGACATCAAAGCGGTAAGGTGCTATGGATCTTTCCGCTACGTCCTTCGAAAGAACTCGAGAAAACTGAAGTTCTTTCTGTTTCTCCCCGGGTTGCTTCGTGGAGGGCTTGGCTGGCTCTGCGGCGGGTCTTGGAGGAGTTACCGCTGTTTCGCCATACTTTTTCGAATATGGCTGACCCGAACGGGTTTCTGCTACCAGCTGACTGGGTTCTGCGGCCAGAACTATTGTCTCCTCTTCTGAGTCGGTCAGTGGGGGAATATCAGTTTCCGCTTCTCGAGAAGAGGCACACACCACGTTGCAGGATGAAGCCTTACTTTGCCTTTGGATTTCCTGCTGGTTACAGTAGTCCATTGCTGGCCATCAATAAGGTCGGGATGAACCCACATGACTTCTCCCCGAGGTGTGGGAACAGGTACCAAGCCTTTTTCTTACTGCTGGTGCGGGTCTGTGTTGACCATTCTCAGCTCTCCTCTTGGGATAGGGACTACTCCAAAGGGTGTTGGGGGTTGTCTCCCAAACTGGAGAACTGACGTCATATTAGCCGTCACTTTCTTCTGCTCTGGTCGGAGTTTCAATACCTCCGCGTCAATCAGGGCTTGAAGGATGTCCTTGAAGACATAACAGCTCTTGGTTGGGTGTCCCAACATCCTGTGGTACATGCAGTAGCTGGGATTGTCGGTCTTACCGACTTCCTCGGGGCGCCTAGCTTCAGGAAGCTTCAGTCGATTGCTCTTGTTGAGTAATTTGAAGAGCGAGTCGACATGTTCATCCTTGAAGGAATACTGCTTGTTGGCCCGTGGTTGGCTTGAAGAGCCACTTCTTTTGACCGGTTGAGGCTTAACAGGGGATTTGATTTCTGCTGCCAAGTTATCCTTCCTTTTGGCTTGGAGGGATGTGTCTGGCGCACGCCTTGTCGACCTCTCAGGCCTGGGCTTACCTTCTTCTGCTCTGACGCGGGCGAAATCTCCTCAGCTTGTTCACCCTGCTGGATCAATTGCTTCCAGGTGTGGCTTTCAGCAACTCCTATTTGAGCAAGGAGTGAGGTTTGGAGGTTGTGGCGGCATGTTTCTACCAGGGTGGCCTGGGTCATACCACTTGGGCATCGGAGTGCCACGTTCCGAAATCTTTCTACGAAAGACTTAACGGACTCTCCCTTTCGCTACTTGGTGGCTAAAAGGGTAGGCATGTTGACCTCCGAGTCATCTTCAAAGAAGCGAGTTAAGAAGAGCTTCTCCAAGTCGCCCCAATTCTTGATGGAGCCTTCTGGAAGCTTCATGAACCATTCAAAGGCCAGCCCTTTTAGGGTGCCGATGAATAAACGCACCAGGATGGCGTCGTTATCTACCACATTCCCAGTTTGGGACTTGAAATAGTAGATGTGTTGGTTCGGTGAACCCTTCCCATCAAATGCTTGGAGGGTTGGAGCCTTGAACTTGGGCAGATATGGAACCAGGTCCCATTCGGCTGGATATGGGCGGACCACTCCTGCTTCTTGGAGACCTTTCCGATTGGTAAGGGCTTCAAGGCGCTACTCCAACTGATTCATTCTTTTAGAATGAACCTTTCCCTGGTCTTGATCGTTCTTTTCTTGCGATGAGGATTTAGACGAACCAGAGATGGGTTGCTCTTTCTTCTCGGAGTGTTCGGAAGATGAGCTTTCTCCCTCTTTTCGCTTGCCCTTAGACTTTTTAGGGGGAGATTTCTTCCTGTCTTCGAGCAGCTTTGCGAGCATTTGCTTGAGAGAGTCGATGGATTCTTGCTGTGCACGAATCATCTCAAGTTGTTCCTTCTGGACCTGGGCTTGCAGTTTCAGGCGCCGGGCTGTCTCTTCAGGAGTGCTCGTCATGTAGGTGAAGGCCTCCTTCTCGATGGAAGAGTTTGAGGCCTGCGATTCTGCTACAGCAGAATGAGAGTCATTCATTTTAACGCCCTGGGCTAGGGCATTATAGTCAATCGGGGGAATGGCCCCGGTTCGGGTGCGAGTGTGTCGGTACACTCCTTCCGGTTCAGAGTCGACTCATCGGAGCTGACTACAGGTTGTTCCCCCTGCTCCTGCTTGCCATGTTATCAGTGAGCTCTGGATACTCAGTGTCATAGAATATCCTCCGTCTGTGAGAGCGTCTTCTTTTGGCTGAGAGGGAAATCAGGGTCAGCTGTCTAACCAAAGACTGCTGGTTCACGCCTGAATTACAACGGCACTCGGAGAGCATAGAGATGAGCCGTTGGCAACAACATGATGAAGTGATTTGATTAGCACTTCTTTTCTTCGTCAAGTAATCTCTTAGATCCATGGAGAGAGGATCGAAGAGATTAGCCTCGCAACTTCGAGGGCGCGAGGCATCTTTGTGCTGTACAGCCTGGACGCGGGATTCAGAGACGTGGTTCTCGCGTCGCAGCTTTAGGACGCGTGTCTGGCGTCTCTGTTGAGATGAGACGCGACTATCGCATTGCTGCTTGGTGCGTTGGGGCAGAGACGCTTGAGAGTGAGTGGGCTGCTGGGCCCCACGCTTAAGGGCGCGTGCCTCTTGCACTTGACGAGGCGCGCAGGCTTGGCCTAGGCGTCTGGTGAATTGGACTTCAGGGGACCTAATTTGGGGAGTCTCGCGCTTGGGCCGCCAAACGCGGGCTCGCGTGCTGGACGTGGCGCGGCCAGGGCCCGGATTGAACTTTGCGTCCTGCCTCAGTTGGACAATCAGAAGTCCCAACTTGTAGTTGACGCGCACGTCTCCTCTGTCGACACTCAGCGTTTTGGTTGCGTCGTGGTGGTGGAGAAAAGCCAACGACGACTTGGTACTGAGGGAGAGGGTGGACTGGCTGGACACCAGGGATTTTGACCACGCGGGTCTCCTGAGAGACGCTGCGCGTGTGTTCCGCATGGCGCGGTTGATCGCAACGGCAGTTGTGCTTGGGACCACGCGGGCCTCCTGAGAGACGTTGGTGCGTGTATCCTACTTCGCACAGTTGGCTGCCACGCCCTTTGCAGCAGCCGCGCCCGAGAGAGACGCAGAGCGGGTTCGGGGCAAGTCCCCGTAGAGACTGTAACCCCCTGATCCCCGGTGTACGTATTACCGTATCGGTACGCGATACGACGTACAAAAATTAATTTGACCTCTGTAGTAGTCCGATTGAGATGATTTCAGTTTCAGAAATCATTTTCTAATATTTTAAATTTTTCAGGATTTTCTGGAATTTTTCTGGATTATTTTGGAAAATCTTCGTAGTCGGTGTCGACCGATACCGATACCCTGCCTTCCGATTTTTATTCCACAAACGGAGTAGAATTTTGAGAATCCGCTTTCACCGTGTGTCTTAGAATTACATGAGCTACGTTTGGGTATTTTTGGGGATTTTTCTGAATTTATCGAAATCCGGGCAAAAACGGGTGTCGCCCGTATCGGCGAGACACTCCGGGATTTTTAATTTGCAAACCGGATCGAGTTTCTACAAACCGTCTTCATCTTACGTCTCAGCGTAATATTCTCTATTTTATGTAATTTTTGAGCACCGTTCGGATCTAGTCGAATTTTGGACGAATTAAATAATATTATTTTAATAATTAAATCATTTTCTTTTTTTTCTTTTCCCTTTCTTCTTCCCCAAGCTTCTTCTCTTCCACCGCCTCTGTCAATCACACCCAACCGCCTTTCTCTCTCTCACCCCTTTTAAAAATCTCCCTCTCTCTCTAATTCAAAAACATTCTCTCTCTCTCTCTAACTCTCTCTCTCTAACCTCTCTCCTATCTCACTCTTTTCTCTTCTCTCTAACTCTCTCACAGCCCAATTCCCCTCTTTCCCTCTTGTTCTGCACACCTCGGCCAGCGGCATGGCCGCTGCCAGCGGCCAGGCCAGGCTGGCGGCACGCCGGAGGCCGGCCCGGCCAGGCCGGTGGCGCGGGAGGCCGGCCAGTCGCCGGCCAGGCGCCGGTAGTGGGGGGGCGCCAGCCCCCACCCTCTCCCGTCTCTCTCTCTCACTGGTGGGGCGGTCCGGCGGCCCTAGGCGCCGGAGCGGCGCCGGCGCCGGCGGGGCGGTCGCGCCGGCCGGACGGCGGCCGCGCGTGGGCAGCAGCAGCAGCGCAAGGCTGCTGCTGCTGTTGCTTCTATTGGGTGAAAACCCAATGGTGGGTTTGGGTTTGGGTAATTCAAACCCGACCCGTTTGGGGTACCCGACCCAATAAGGTAACTATTCCTTTTAGCCCCCTGTAAACATTAGTAATTACTTTGGGGCCCCTACAAAATTACATAAAGCCCCCTGAATATTTTCAGTTATTACGTAACTAACCTTTTCTCTTGGTTTTGGGTATTCGGGCGATATCGGGAGCATCCGACTCCGATTCGGGCGATTCTGGATCCGTTGAGATCGTGGGGAAGAGAGCTACAGGCCTATAACCAGTTTGTGAGTGTTGTTATTTATAAATTATCTTTTTAGTCTATTAATTGAACTTGGTTGCTTTATTAATTACCGGTAAATCCTAATTGGTACACCATATTAAAACATTGTAATAAACACTGTACTTAAATATGTCGGATACCTAATAGACGTAGAGTGTAACACTGGATACCTATTAGGTCATGTTCATGGATCACTGACATCCGGCCTACTATGTCACCATATGTTTGGACACTATCATGTCATGGATCGTATCACAGACGCTATGACACGACACTGTCACTAGACATGCATGCTAGATACTGTGACTATAATTCACAGGACATGATACTATATGATACACTGACTACCATTATTACCTGTACTGTTACATGGATTATGGCCACACATTTATGTTCCACTAGTATAAGGATAAGTACCGCATGTCATATTATTGTTATCATCCTTATACTGATACGATAGTTCACTGTACATGATATTAGACACTGCCCATAGGTATTACGTGTACATATTGCACAGATACTATGACACGTCTCTCGTTTGTATTCATGTACACCACTTCACGGCATACCGTCATATTCTATACCGTTATCATCATCACAGGGATTCTCGGCATATCACTGTTACACGTGCCTACATGATTTAATTATTCTTGTCATATGGATCACCGTGCTTATTACATGTATTATTGTTTCATGTTACCGTATTCATGTTACATGATTATTTCCTGTTACTGATATGGATATTCTCGTTACTGGACATGAGAGCTGTTGATATGCGATGTGTGGGAATCCCACATCTATTGTTCCCGTTTCCCGGTATATTGTTCATGTTATATTGTTCATGTTATATTGTTCCTGATTCCCGTTATATTGTTCTACGCTATCAACAGAGCTCAGGTCCAGTTATCATGTTACTCGTATCATGTCCTGTATTTATTCTTGTTCCAGTGTATACATGACATATCAGATCATAAAGCTAACTGGGGTATGGGGGACTTGACGGTTGACTAGATCTTGTCGGGTGGATGTCTGGATCCATTGTTTGTCCCACTGCAGGGGACGGGGTAGTGCTGGCTACCGTCTGTATAGCTCATGAGCTCCTGTTTATTGTTTTAGCTCATTGAGTTCCTGTTACATGTTACAGCCTTAGCGGGCTGGCCCTGGCCTCAGCAGCCAGGGGTCTGTTTAAAGCCGTGATCCCGGGTATGCACGGGATACATCCACCCGATAAGAACTCCTCGACCATGGGTTTCCAATTATATAATAAACCAGTATACACAATAGTGACGTCGGGAACACTTGTTATTTGGTTACTCTCTCGTTTGGATAATGGTACCCGTAAGCCATGTCCGGATGGGTTCGACTGGAGTGCGGGCTCCAGTATGAACTGCCAGTGGTATGGGACACTGGAAGAGAGTAATTAAAATAGCAGGTGGTACTGATTGCTACTATTATATAAATGACATGACTTGGACATGACTTGCCTGATACATGTTTAGTTATACTTCTTACTGTTCTGTTTCCTGTATTCCTTGCAGACATCGTGACTGTATATGCACGACACCGTATGATGGTTATATTGCATATGCTCACTTGCATGTTCATATTGCATATGCTCACCTGCATGTTCATATTGCATATGCCCACCTGCATGTTCATTTACATCACTACTATATTCATTTCCATCACGTCACCATTAGACAACATTATTTATTATATAAACTGGACACGACTATAGACATGACCCGATGGTAACCGGCTAGGTAGTGATGGTACCAAAAGATGACATGTTTATATATTTCTACTGCTTCCTATATGCTTATGATATAATATTACTTGTACCACATCCTGTATTATACATTAGTATCGTGCTTGTATTATTATGTATATATTCCTGCCTTCTTCATTTTACCACTCACTAGGTCGCTTTCTGACGACCCTGGGTTTGCATGCCCAGATTGGAGATCCGAGTTATCATAGCTTCAGAGAGTGCCTTGGAGTCACATGGGAGATTCCGCATCAGGACTATTCATAGGTATTTTAGTGCTTTATTTCTGTTATCTTATTTATCATTGTTTTCATATCTGTTATGATCGCTGACCTCTTTCTGCAGGTATTCTTGTACTACTTTCATGCTGGACCTCATATCTATATGGAGGTAATGTATTGTACTGAGGCTTAACGTACGCGTGAGCGTGTTCCCACCTCGCGTATGTACGTCGCCATAACGTCTCCGTATCCTTGGGATCGGGGCGTTACATAGTGGTATCAGAGCCTAGGTTTCACACCTGGTGTGGGTAACCACCTGGGTCAATCCTCGGGCTCTTACCAACAGTACAACAAGGTTCAGATTAATTGATCTATATTTGAAATTGGGGATTCCAGCAACGAGTATAAGAATACCATGACCTTGACAATTCATTCCTTGACTCGTTGATCTTCTGTCCTTACTTCCAGTTGTCACCCAGAACATCCGATTTTCCTTCTCGCTTTCTTTGCATCTTATTGCTTCCCATCCGTTAGTATTCTTTCACTACCATACTCTCCATCCCGGGTTCCTTCTAGATAGCTGAGCGCGCAGCGGAAGTGTCGTGGACCCGTAACATTTCGGCTTTGGGGTTAAAAATATTATTCTCACACCTGAATGGAAATTGCGAGGACGCAATTTTTTGTAAGGTGGGGAGAAATGTAACCCCTGATCCCCGGTGTACGTATTACCGTATCGGTACGCGATACGACGTACAAAAATTAATTTGACCTCTGTAGTAGTCCGATTGAGATGATTTCAGTTTCAGAAATCATTTTCTAATATTTTAAATTTTTCAGGATTTTTTGGAATTTTTCTGGATTATTTTGGAAAATCTTCGTAGTCGGTGTCGACCGATACCGATACCCTGCCTTCCGATTTTTATTCCACAAACGGAGTAGAATTTTGAGAATCCGCTTTCACCCTGTGTCTTAGAATTACATGAGCTACGTTTGGGTATTTTTGGGGATTTTTCTGAATTTATCGAAATCCGGGCAAAAACGGGTGTCGCCCGTATCGGCGAGACACTCCGGGATTTTTAATTTGCAAACCGGATTGAGTTTCTGCAAACCGTCTTCATCTTACGTCTCAGCGTAATATTCTCTATTTTATGTAATTTTTGAGCACCGTTCGGACCTAGTCGAATTTTGGACCGAATTAAATAATATTATTTTAATAATTAAATCATTTTCTTTTTTTTCTTTTCCCTTTATTCTTCCCCAAGCTTCTTCTCTTCCACCGCCTCTGTCAATCACACCCAACCGCCTTTCTCTCTCTCACCCCTTTTAAAAATCTCCCTCTCTCTCTCTAATTCAAAAACATTCTCTCTCTCTCTCTAATAACTCTCTCTCTCTAACCTCTCTCCTATCTCACTCTTTTCTCTTCTCTCTAACTCTCTCACAGCCCAATTCCCCTCTTTCCCTCTTGTTCTGCACACCTCGGCCAGCGGCATGGCCGCTGCCAGCGGCCAGGCCAGGCTGGCGGCACGCCGGAGGCCGGCCCGGCCAGGCCGGTGGCGCGGGAGGCCGGCCAGTCGCCGGCCAGGTGCCGGTAGTGGGGGGGGCGCCAGCCCCCACCCTCTCCCGTCTCTCTCTCTCACTGGTGGGGCGGTCCGGCGGCCCTAGGCGCCGGAGCGGCGCCGGCGCCGGCGGGGCGGTCGCGCCGGCCGGGCGGCCGGACGGCGGCCGCGCGTGGGCAGCAGCAGCAGCGCAAGGCTGCTGCTGCTGTTGCTTCTATTGGGTGAAAACCCAATGGTGGGTTTGGGTTTGGGTAATTCAAACCCGACCCGTTTGGGGTACCCGACCCAATAAGGTAACTATTCCTTTTAGCCCCCTGTAAACATTAGTAATTACTTTGGGGCCCCTACAAAATTACATAAAGCCCCCTGAATATTTTCAGTTATTACGTAACTAACCTTTTCTCTGGTTTTGGGTATTCGGGCGATATCGGGAGCATCCGGACTCCGATTCGGGCGATTCTGGATCCGTTGCGATCGTGGGGAAGAGAGCTACAGGCCTATAACCAGTTTGTGAGTGTTGTTATTTTATAAATTATCTTTTTAGTCTATTAATTGAACTTGGTTGCTTTATTAATTACCGGTAAATCCTAATTGGTACACCATATTAAAACATTGTAATAAACACTGTACTTAAATATGTCGGATACCTAATAGACGTAGAGTGTAACACTGGATACCTATTAGGTCATGTTCATGGATCACTGACATCCGGCCTACTATGTCACCATATGTTTGGACACTATCATGTCATGGATCGTATCACAGACGCTATGACACGACACTGTCACTAGACATGCATGCTAGATACTGTGACTATAATTCACAGGACATGATACTATATGATACACTGACTACCATTATTACCTGTACTGTTACATGGATTATGGCCACACATTTATGTTCCACTAGTATAAGGATAAGTACCGCATGTCATATTATTGTTATCATCCTTATACTGATACGATAGTTCACTGTACATGATATTAGACACTGCCCATAGGTATTACGTGTACATATTGCACAGATACTATGACACGTCTCACGTTTGTATTCATGTACACCACTTCACGGCATACCGTCATATTCTATACCGTTATCATCATCACAGGGATTCTCGGCATATCACTGTTACACGTGCCTACATGATTTAATTATTCTTGTCATATGGATCACCGTGCTTATTACATGTATTATTGTTTCATGTTACCGTATTCATGTTACATGATTATTTCCTGTTACTGATATGGATATTCTCGTTACTGGACATGAGAGCTGTTGATATGCGATGTGTGGGAATCCCACATCTATTGTTCCCGTTTCCCGGTATATTGTTCATGTTATATTGTTCCTGATTCCTGTTATATTGTTCTACGCTATCAACAGAGCTCAGGTCCAGTTATCATGTTACTAGTATCATGTCCTGTATTTATTCTTGTTCCAGTGTATACATGACATATCAGATCATAAAGCTAACTGGGGTATGGGGGAGACTTGACGGTTGACTAGATCTTGTCGGGTGGATGTCTGGATCCATTGTTTGTCCCACTGCAGGGGACGGGGTAGTGCTGGCTACCGTCTGTTATATCTCATGAGCTCCTGTTTATTGTTTTAGCTCATTGAGTTCCTGTTACATGTTACAGCCTTAGCGGGCTGGCCCTGGCCTCAGCAGCCAGGGGTCTGTTTAAGGCCGTGATCCCGGGTATGCACGGGATACATCCACCCGATAAGAACTCCTCGACCATGGGTTTCCAATTTATATAATAAAACAGTATACACAATAGTGACGTCGGGAACACTTGTTATTTGGTTACTCTCTCGTTTGGATAATGGTACCTGTAAGCCATGTCCGGATGGGTTCGACTGGAGTGCGGGCTCCAGTATGAACTGCCAGTGGTATGGGACACTGGAAGAGAGTAATTAAAATAGCAGGTGGTACTGATTGCTACTATTGTATAAATGACATGACTTGGACATGACTTGCCTGATACATGTTTAGTTATACTTCTTACTGTTCTGTTTCCTGTATTCCTTGCAGACATCGTGACTGTATATGCACGACACCGTATGATGGTTATATTGCATATGCTCACTTGCATGTTCATATTGCATATGCTCACCTGCATGTTCATATTGCATATGCCCACCTGCATGTTCATTTACATCACTACTATATTCATTTCCATCACGTCACCATTAGACAACATTATTTATTATATAAACTGGACACGACTATAGACATGACCCGATGGTAACCGGCTAGGTAGTGATGGTACCAAAAGATGACATGTTTATATATTTCTACTGCTTCCTATATGCTTATGATATAATATTACTTGTACCACATCCTGTATTATACATTAGTATCGTGCTTGTATTATTATGTATATATTCCTGCCTTCTTCATTTTACCACTCACTAGGTCGCTTTCTGACGACCCTGGGTTTGCATGCCCAGATTGGAGATCCGAGTTACCATAGCTTCAGAGAGTGCCTTGGAGTCACATGGGAGATTCCGCATCAGGACTATTCATAGGTATTTTAGTGCTTTATTTCTGTTATCTTATTTATCCTTGTTTTCATATCTGTTATGATCGCTGACCTCTTTCTGCAGGTATTCTTGTACTGCTTTCATGCTGGACCTCATATCTATATGGAGGTAATGTATTGTACTGAGGCTTAACGTACGCGTGAGCGTGTTCCCACCTCGCGTATGTACGTCGCCATAACGTCTCCGTATCCTTGGGATCGGGGCGTTACAGAGACCCTGCGACAGACGCGGGTCTTAGGGCTCTTGGAGCCGGAAGAGAGAAACTCTTCACACTTTGCCTGGTCGAACTCGACAACAAGCGATTCGACCATTTTCCCCTTATGGAGGACGTCACCTTGCGTCACGATTTGTTCGTCAGTGACAAATGTAGTCCCCAGCGGAGTCACCATCTCTTGTATGCGTCGGAAAAGAGGGAATCAAATTGCAAAATTCTTTTGATTGGATAGAAGATTACAACAGATCAGTCTTCCGATTACAAGGGAGGGAGGATGTTGAGTCTTGAATCCTCCCTTTGTTTAAGGCTGGGTTCTTCAAGTGGCGGTGGAGAGTGAATCTTGTTCTCCGTTGACCAGGTGACCGTCGTGACCTTCCAGGGATCTCCTCTTCAGATGGTAGATGAAGTAACTCAGCTCTGTCTACCAAAACTCTCAAAGAGAAGATAGGCAAAGAGCAACTTGATCACAGCAAGTTTTCTGAAGGGTTTAACTCTCTCTCTCTTTTCTCTCAAAAATCCTCTGACCGAAAATTCGACTGTCAATCCCCTCTCTTCAATTCGTCCGAAAATCCAACCCCTTCTTCATAGCGACGGGGCTATTTATAGGGGTTTCAGGGGCGTACGTGCCTCCTAAAAACACCCATAATGGGGGCTAACCTTCCCGTTATGTGGGCCGTGATTGGCCCCATAACCGGGACGGTTACAACTGAGACGTGGGTGTCAGCCCACGTGCCTTGGAGCTGTTGAGATGCGAGTTTTGACCTACGCGCCTTGGTGTGGCTGAGACGCGGCTGTTGAGCCTCACGCCTTGATGCTACTAAGACGCGGGTTTCGACCCTCGCGCCTTGGTGCGGCTGAGGTGCGGCTGAGACGCGGCTGAGACGCGGGTTTCGACCCACGCGGCTTGGTGCGGCTGAGACGCGGGTTTCGACCCTCGCGCCTTGATGCTGCTGTGTTGGCTGAGACGCGACTGTCGAGCCTCGCGTCTAGAACTTGGAATTCTGCTTTTTAATGGCTTGTCTTTTAGTGATTTTTAGACAGCCTACACCCATAAGAGTTGATTCCCGTTTCCTCCACATTATATCATCAAGACGTTACAAGTATGAAGTGATACAGAATGAAACTCAAAATCCATCGTCATGAGCTATCGGTGGCACTCGCAAAGGCAAGGCTCTTTCGATGCTTTTAGACTCACTTGGAGAGCAATTGTACCAAAAGAAGAAAAGTAGAGAAGAAGAAGAAGAACACAAAAATAAAGTACATATAAAAGAAAACTATAGATTCGATTTCATAATAATAAGAGAAAAGAATGAAATCTTACACTGGTGTCACTCTCAGCACAAGCTTCGTTCTCGTTCTCCTATGAAACTCTGATCTCCTCTGATTTACATAAATTAAAACTAAAAATTACATGAAAAGAAAAACAAAAACCTACACTAAAAAATGGAAAAATGGACTAAATCCTATTTCTGCTTGGTCGTCCCTGGAGGCTCTGAAAATCTCAGTATTTATAGGCAAAACCCAACCTATAGGAGTGTATGAAATAAGGGGAGCAAACGCTCCCCCTAACTCACCAACAAAGCCGCGAAAACGCGGCTTTAGCTGCGTTTCCGCAGCCATGGTGTGGCCAGGTGGCCACACCCTGTTGGTGGTGCTCCCCGGTTTCTCGAATTGTATTTATCTTTATTTGGATTTGCAGTTTATATTCGGGATTTTGACGAAATGGCCTTTGATCCTTGGCTTCAACCGATCGATTTGTAGGGATTTGTTCTAACTAATTTTTAACCAATCTGAACTGACCTGATCTGCCCTGATTTACTGAGTTCGAATTAATTTTGATTTAATTCAGAATTTGATGGACTTTTGGGCTCATTTCTCTTCACTCTCCTTTAGGAATAGGCCTGCAAATAAATTAAACATTTAATTAGGAAAATGCAGAGTTTATTCTATAATAAATAGGAGAATATGATAATAAATGTGCAATATTAGTGACCAATCACACCCCCATACCTATCTTTTGCTCGTCCTCGAGCAAAACAACTAAACTATACTAAGGATTATTAGACCACTTTCGCAGGTCACTCGATTGCACTGAGCATGTGCAACAAGCCGTTAAACCTCTAGGTTTCCCTAGAGGATGAGTTTTGTCTCGTGAGGGTTTTAGTAGATTACACCCACAAAATCCATAAAGAAAGAAAAACAAAAGAGTTAGTATTTTCAAAAAGCATTTTGAAAGAGAAAAATATTTGAAATATAATTGTAAGATTTAAGTAATCTATAAGTTATAGGAAAATCGAATTTTTCATTCCTAAACTTAGACTCTATTAAAAAATTTGTTATCAATCAAAGTAAGGAGTCAAATTGTACTTCTCATTTAGTCGATTACTTTACCCTAAGTCATATGCATCTTGTGACCGTAAAAATTTTGACTAAGGGTTCATTAACTCTAACTCTTATGCCTTGTTTATATATATATATATATATATATATATATATATATATATATATATATATATATATATATATATATATATATATATATATATATATATATATTGCGGTATTATTCCTTAGTTCTATTAGGCTTTCTAATCTGCCCATGTAACGAGCCTTTAATCGATGACTCTCAAACCAAACGGTCTTAGGGCACTGGGTGAGAAAACACCCCAAGGACTTAAGGACTCGAGCAAACAAGGCCACAAAACTAAGGATTTTATTATTTGAACCCCTTTTAGGCGTGAATACTTATGCTATATTAGGCACAAATACCGAGCTTAATCAGAGGATTTTTATATATTTTTTTCTCAAACTTATCTAATCATCTTTCGCATAAATACTAAGGCTTGCTTAGGCCAAAGCACCTAGCTAATCAATAATTAGATTTGTTCATCTTTCATAGATCTATATTTTTTTCTTTTTTCTTTTATATAAGGCATAAGAATCTTTGTTTTTGAACCCTAAGTGTGTAAGTGTATTAAGTGTGCATATTTCATTAAGGTAAAGATCAAGACTAAATTATTTTAACAAATTATCTTCCTAACCCTAAAAATCAAACAAATAATCTTATTTTGACCAAGTTTAAGAAATCCTAATTTTGATTTTCCTATTCCTTAAAATTGACTCAATTTCTTACAAAAAATATGTCAAAATATTGTTTCTATTTTCAAAAAGTTTTTTTAAAAGTAAAGAAAAAATGTTAATTTTTTTTTATTTTTTAAGTTATGTTAGAACCCTCCCCCACACCTATCTCATGCATTGTCCTCAATGTATGAATTAATGCATAGATGCATGAAAAAGAAGAAAGGGAAGGAACCTTAAGGTGGTGGTTCCAGTGGTGGTCTGATTGGTCCACGAAATGCGGCCCAATCGACCTTTCGTGGAGTTCGGAGGAACCCACCAGAAATCTCTCTAATATAACCCATTAAAATGATGTATCCATAAAGGATTTTTATTAAAAATTTAACCCCATCTAATTTCCAAATTCCATAATTAATTTTGGAGTCAAATTTGTCAACCGCCTTGTTCCAAAATGGAGTGTGAAAAGATAGAATGATTGACTTGGACTTAGGAAGTACGGAAAATAATACCGACTCAGGAAAGTGACTTAAGTCAAATAAAGGCTCAGGAGTCGAGATTGGTTTAGGAAGTGGGTCCAAATCAAGAAGTTGAAACTCAAGTCTACATTCATTTTCTAACAATGGAATGTGACTTAATATTGGTGATTCAAGTTCAAGAATGATAGGTGTGGGAATCAAAACTGACTCTAAAATATTACTCAAGTCGGGTAACAAAACAGGAGTCAATATTGACTCGGGATTTTGAACTAGATCACAGATTTGAGAATCTAGGTCACATTTCTCATTGAGTTCAATGTCATAAAAATGAGAACTTGCCAATTTGTCAATAGGACTTTCAAAAATGTAAAATTGGTCAAGTTCAATATGATCATCAAAGATGGGTGATTCAATTTCATGATGAATTGGCACAGGATCCAATGTTGACTCGGGAAAAAAGATTGAAATCAGGTGAAGACACCGGAGTCATTATTGAATCAGGAAGTAGAATTGAATCACTAAGTTGAGGTTCATGATCATATTCATTTTCAAGTTCAATTTCAGGAAAGGGATAACTTGCCAAACTGTCAATGTCACTTTCAAAATTTGTAGTTTAGGCAAGTTCAAATGATTGTTCTGAAATGGAACCTTGATTTCCAAAACAAAATGACTCTTCGACTCTAATAGAATGGTTAACGACATCAGAACTGGAAAAACGGTGAGAACGTAGACTTTGTACCATCATATCTATGTCATGATTACGAGCGTTTTGAGCCTGAGACATGGCTTCAAGCATCTTTTCATAGTTGATTGGTTCATCGTTTTATTAAAAAGATGAAGTGTTGTCTTGGAATTGGTGGTGAAATTGTGAGTCCATAAGATTTTGTGATTTTTATTTGGACTCACGCATACTCATTTCCAAAATTAATGGTTTTCTATTTTGGACTGGTGGAACTGAGTATGAATCTTGAAAATATTGTGGACAAGGTGGATAAAGAGGGCAAGTTGGTTGAAAATTAGACTCGGAGGAGGTGAATCCCCACTAACTCTGTGAAGAGTTGAAATTATTCTGGAAATTATGGTTATAAGATTGGGGGCATGGGTTATATTGATTCGGATAAGACCAATCCGGCACACTAAGTTGGTTAAAGTTATGATATGCTGGGTTGGTAATATCCGAAAAAGAGGTTGGTGTGTAATATGGATTACCATTAAAATTGAAAAATTATTGTTATAAGCCATATCACACAATAAAACACAAACAAAGAAAAGGAAAAAAACAAACAAATAAGCAAACAAAAAAGAAAAAATTCAAACCTAAGTTAGGGTAGACCTTTGACCTAGACGACTCCTAACTGGTTAGACTGTCCATAGGAGGTATAATGCAGACTTTGACCACAAGCTAATCAGCGAGGTCAGGGCAAGATTGGTAGGAGGTTATTTGTCAAAGACGTTCCTTAATTAAGTAACCACCAACCTTCAGGCTTTCGGCCCTTAATCCCCTTCCTAGACACTGATTTGGCAGGAGTCAAATTCCAACACCTTTCCCCTTTAGGATAATCTCCTAATTGAGTCCGAGATGTCCCTAAGGCCAACGTCTACTCATTTTTTGTTAGGCTTGGGTTAGTGAGTAAGGAGATTGTTTGTGGGCTAAGGGAGGGTAATGACTTCCCCACCTTATCTTGTTTATAGGACAAGCCCTTAAATCAATTTAGTGTAGTGTACAAGTATATAGAAAAAAGTAACATTCAAGCAATTTTTCATACAAGAATGAACCTTATACTAAATGTTATGCATACATACCTTGGCTCTAGTACTCTTCAACAGTAAATAGAAAATGAAATGAAATAAATACGTGCCTAAAGGCAAAGTCTAAATCATTTTTAGCATTTACAATCAACTTTTTACTGTTGTGTTAGAAATATATATACAGTGAGTCAAACAAGGAGATAAATGCTATAGAAATTCAGATTTTTAATTCAGCCAACCTACAAAAATACAAGTTAGTAGTTCACTCAGTTTTGCCACTGGAATGTAGCAAATCTGAGGACTTCTTGGCTCTGCTTTCTTGAGCAGAGTCCAAGGCCACTTATGTGTCCACTGCAGCAAGAATTTCTTGTTGTTAAATCTGTACAAAAAATAAAGAAGAAAGTTAACCAAAAATGTAAACTTTTAAAGAGAATTGCTTACCGTCCCTCCCCGGCAACGGCGCCAAAATTTTGATTGAGGTGGAACCTGCACACAAAATACAGTATTTCAGATCTAAGAATAGGACGTGCAAGGTGCTCAATTCTACCGCTATAGCAAGTGGCTATGCGGGTCGTGATCCACAAGGAGGGACTAGCGATGGAAGCTTTTTAGTAAGTCTTCTTTTAAGATACAAAGTTTGGTTAAAGTTCTTCTTTAGTTCATTAAAAGAAAAGGAGAAAAATTTGGTTAAAAGTTAAGTGAGGAAGAAAGTGGTAGAATGAGAAGGTGGAGAAAAATAGAAAATGAAATGTACGTCGCCATAACGTCTCCGTATCCTTGAGATCGGGGCGTTACATGATTATTTACAAAGAAATTGAAAATGGAAAGAAGTGGGTGTTGTTGGTGTTCTAAACTAAAGAATAAAAGAAAAGAAAAGAAACTGAAAATTACTTACTTCTTTTGGCCAAATACCTACCTTGAATCTTTTGCAATGATGTTACCTTGAAGTGAGGCGATCAACGTATAGCCCATAAGAGTTGATTCCCGTTTCCTCCACATTATATCATCAAGACGTTGCAAGTATGAAGTGATACAGAATGAAACTCAAAATCCATCGTCATGAGCTATCGGTGGCACTCGCAAAGGCAAGGCTCTTTCGATGCTTTTAGACTCACTTGGAGAGCAATTGTACCAAAAGAAGAAAAGTAGAGAAGAAGAAGAAGAACACAAAACAAAGTACATATAAAAGGAAATTACAGATTCAATTTCATAACAATAAGAGAAAAGAAGAAAATCTTACACCGGTGTCACTCTCAGCACAAGCTTCGTTCTCGTTCTCCTATGAAACTCTGATCTCCTCTGATTTACATAAATTAAAACTAAAAATTACATGAAAAGAAAAATAAAAACCTACACTAAAAAATGGAAAAATGGACTAAATCCTATCTCTGCATGGTCATCCCTGGAGGCTCTAAAAATCCTAGTATTTAAAGGCAAAACCTGATTAGACTAAGAAGGTGTACTTATTATGTGTATAAGAAATGTATTTGATGTACCCTTTCTTGTCTCCGCTATAGCATAGGGCTATACCGAGTCGAATCTCAGGGAGAGCTCGCGATGGAAGCTTTACGTGTGGTAGTGAAGTGAACAAACGAGTATTCTTCTCTTGCTTATAAACTTAATGAAGCAAATGAAAAAGAAACTAAAGAAAGGATGGCTATGTTCATGGTGGAAAAGTCGGAAAAGAAATCAAGAAGAGGATTTGGTATACACAAGAAAAGGAAAGAAAACTTAAAGAAAGCAATCCATGACTAGCTTACCTTGCTAGCTTGCCAAGACTTACTAGACTCCTTGATAGCGAGTGCTTGCCTAATGTTGTCACTCCATTAGCGTAGGATTCGTCTCGCGTGTTGACCTAATTACTTTCTCACTTGCAAGATGGTGGTTTAACCATCGGAGAAGAGAAGATCATACAACTTGCAAGATGAACAAAAGCAATCACCCATGAGTTAGTGAAGTAAGCTAAGCTAGTGGTAACCTAGTACATGGAGAAGAAATTAGCTAAAAGCCATTACAAAAGCAAAACAAAGCTTGAAGTAAATTGCAAGAAGTAAACAAAGCAAGTAATAAAGCAAGTAAACTAGAATCAAGCTCAAGTAGAGAAGTAGAGAATGGATCAATCCTTGTATAGCTCCAAGTGTCACTTCTTGATGATACAAGCTCTCTCTCTCTTACAACTCTCTCTTGCAATGAAATCTAGGGAGGAGAAGATCATAGAGAGCTAAAAAAATCCTAAACAAAACCTAGCAAAATTACAAGCTATTCACTAATCTCTCTCTCTTCTCTGATCAGTCTTTGCTCGCAGGTGAAGGTGCACTATTTATAGCAGAAAGGAGAAGCTTCGAGAGCCAAGGTGGTTGCCACAAAATCCGGGGCTCAACAGCCCTAGGATTGCCGCGGATTGCCGCGGGATCGCCGCGCGATCTGGGCCGTTGAGCCCAGATTTTCTGGTGAGATCTTCTTGTTAGGTTGTTAGCCACGTGGACTACTTGGATTCTCCAATTGGCGCGCGGATCTCTCTAGATCTGGATTTGAATTTGGCTTTATCTTAATCATGGATTAATCACTTAATTAGTGTTAATTAAGTGATTATTTGGATATCTCTCCTTTAAGTATGTACCTGCAAATATGTAGAGAAGAGGAGTAAAAATCACATATTTATTTGTAATATGCATGGGAGTTATGATGTAAAATATGCAATATTGGATACCAATCACACCCCCACACTTATTCTTTTGCTCGTCCCGAGCAAAACAAAGAAAAAGAAAAGAAAAATTTAAACTACCAATTTATTTACACCACTTTCGCAGGTGACGCGATTGCACTGAGCATGTGCAACAAGCCGTTAAACCTCTAGGTTACCCTAGAGGAGGAGTGTTGTCTCCTGAGGGTTTTCAGCGGATTGCACCCACAAAATCCATAAAGAAAGAAGACAAATGTTAGTGTTTTGAAAACGCATTTTGAATAAGAGACATGTTTACGAACTATTTTTGCAAAAATATAAGTGATCCTAGGTCATAAGTCCACCTATAATCATTCTTCCTTAAACTTAGTATCCATGCAAGATCTTGTTTTTAATTAAGGTAAGAGTTCAAATTGGATTGAATATTTTATCTTTCATAAAACCTAGATAATATGCACACCGTGTAAGTGAAAATTTCCTGGGATTTCAACTCCAACCATAAAGCCATTTATTTATTTATATATACTTTTTTTTTATGCTTTTTTCTTCCCTTAGTTTAGGCTTTCTAGTCTACCCTTGTAACGAGCCTTTAACCGATGACTCCCAAACCAGACGGTCTTAGGGCACCAGATGAGAAAACATCCCTCGGGTTTAAGGTCTCGAGTAGAAAAGGCCACGAAACTAAAGGGGATTATTTATTATCACCGTTAGGCGTGAATAATCATGCTTCTTGAGGCATAATTATCCAGCTTAATAAGTGAGATCACCGTTAGGCGTGAGTAACCATGCTTCTTGAGGCATAGTTATCCAGCTTAATAAGTGATCTTTTATTTATATATATATATATTTTTCTTTATTTATATGGCATTTTTGGTCTTTGTCTCCATCCCAAGAAATGTGTAAGTGTAAAGTGCATATTTATCTAAGGTAAAAATTCAAGATAAAATATCTCACCAATTTTACTTACTTAGTCTATAATTTCAAACAAGATCTATTATTTCAACTAGGTTTAAGATGTCATAATTAAGGCTTTCTTAATTTCTAAGATACATCTTAATTTTCTTAAAAATAGAACAAAACTTTGTCTCTTATTTCAAAAAGTTTTATTTTTTTATTTTTTATTATTTTTTTATTTTTTTTATTAAAAGAAGTGTAAAAGAATAAAATCTAAAAACTCTAAGTTAGTAAACCCTCCCCCACACTTATTTCATGCATTGTCCTCAATGCATTATGATATATGTATGCATGAAACAAAATGGAAAGGGAAGGAACAAATTACCTTAAGGTGGTGGTTCCGGTGGTGGTCGGATTGGTCCACGGAACATGGCCCAATCATCTTTTCTTTGGGTTTTCAGGAACCCACCAAAAATTTCAGAAATATGACCCACTAAAATGATGTATGCATGTGTTATTTTAATTATGTACATGACCCCATCTAATTTCAAGATTTTCCTAATAATTTCAGAGTCATTTTCATCAAGATCCTTGTCCCAGAATGGAAGATGAAATGATAGAGCAGTTGACTTGGACTCTGGAAGAACAGGAACGACTCCCGACTCAGGGAAGTGAATGAAGTCAAGTAAAGGTGCAGGAGTCGAAGTGAGTTCAGAAATTGGGTCCAAGTCAAGAAATGAAAACTCAAGTCCACAATCATTGTCCAACAATGGGATGTGACCTAATATGGGTGATATCTCTTTACTTCCAATATTAAGGAATTCAAGCTCATCACCGTACAATTCTTCAAAACTTAAGTCAACATCTTCCTTAATAATTGTACAATCAGTTTCAGAAGTAAAGAGATCGAGAAAATCAAGGTCACATTTCTCATTGAGTTCAATTCCACAAGATGGAGAACTTGCCAAAATGTCAATAGAATCTTCAAAAGTGTAGAATTGGGCAAGTTCAATATGATCCTCAAAGATGGGTGATTCAACTTCATTGTGAATTGTGAAAGGATCCAAGATTGACTCCGGGAAAAGATTGATGTGAGGTAAAGATACTGGAGTCATTATGGAATAAGGAAAAAGAATTGAATCACTGAGTTTGGGTTCAAGATCACATTCCTCATGTAGTTCAATAAAATGTGGAGAACTTGCCAATTTATCAATGGAATTTTCAGAAGTGTAGAATTGGTCAAGTTCAATGTGATCATCAAAAAAGATTGGTGATTCAATTTCACAATGGATAGGAAATGGATCCAATACTGACTCGGGAAATGAAGTGAAATTATGTGAAGACACCGGAGTCATGATTGAATCAGGAAGTAATATGGAATCATCAAGTGGAAGTTCAGGATCAAATTCATGTTCCAATTCAATTTCAGAAAAAGGAAAACTTGCCAATATATCAATTGGATTTTCAGAAGTGTGGACAAGTTCAGGTGAATGTGCTGAAATTGAATCTGAACTTCCAAGACTACATGACTCTTTGGTTTTAACAGAGTGGCTAGTGACCTTAGAAATAGGATTAAGAGTTTGGATCAGCAAATCTAAGTCACGGGCACGAGCATTTTGAGCATGGGTCATGTCTTCAAGCATCTTTTCAAAATTGATGACTTCATTATTTGGATGAAAAGATGAAGTGTTGTCTTGGAAGTGATGGTGAAATTGTGAGTCAAAAGTGTGTGATGATGGAAAAGTGGACTCACACAAGAAATCATTACTCGGTTCCATGACAAATGGTTATTCATACTGAGAAGGTGGAACTGAGTAAGATTCTTGAAAATACTGTGGAATTGGAGAGGGAAATAATTCAGGAAGTGTTTGCTCAGCTCTCTGTAAGTTAGCTTCTAAACTCCTTAGTAAATCAGATTTTTCTTCAACTGGTTCAGAAAAAGGAGTATATGAAGCGGAATCGGGAAATGAATCTTGTGAATATTGTGGACTTGGTGGAAATGGTGGACAAGGAGGTTGATAATTAAACTCGGGGGACTGGAATCCCCAATGACTCGATGAAGAGTTGAAATTATTTTGGACATTATAATTGTTAGATGGGGGGTATGGGTCATATTGATTCGGATAAGGCCAACCCGGTGTATGTGGTTGGTGCATATTGTAAAACACCGGGTTGGAATTATCCGAATATGGAGTGTGTGTGACATATGGATGGAAAGAATTGTAATTATAAGCCATATCACACAATCACAAACAAAAACAACAAACAAACAAACAAACAAACAAAAGAAAAAATTTCTAACCTAAGTTAGGGTAGACTTAGACCTAGACGACTCCTAACTGATAGACTGTCCACAGGAGGTTTAGTGTAGACTCTAACCACAAGCTAATCAGCCAGGGAAGGGTAAGGTTGGTGGGAGGTTTTCCGTCCGAAGACGTTCCTTAATTAAGTAACCAGCAACCTTCGGGCTTTCGGCCCTCAATCCCTTTCCTAGACACCGATTTTGCAAGAGTTAAATTCCAACACTTTTCCCCCTTAGGATAATCTCTTAATTGAGTCCGAGATGTCCCTAGGGCCAACGTCTACTTTTATTAATTTAGGCTTGGGTTAGTGAGTGCTTGGGTAAATGGTTTTCGGGCTAAGGAAAGGGTAATGACCTCCCCCACCTTATCTTATTTACGGGTTATGCCCTTAAAATTGAATTGTGCAAGTGTACAAGAAATATAGCTAGGATACACTCAAAGCATGAAAATCAAGCAAGGAGTTTGTCCTAGTCTAAATGCAATGCAAACACGTACCTTGCCTCCAGCACTCTTCAACAGTAAAAGTAAAGAATTGAAGAGACACGTGCCTAAAATGCAAGTGTCTAAACAATTTTTAACAATTCAACCAACTTTTTACTGTTTTTTAATTAAGCAGGAGTAGGATGCAGAATACAGGAAATAAAGTATAGAAACAGATGTATTTTATAGAACCAGAGGCCCTGCAGAAAATTGGTGAGTAGTGAACTCCTTATTGCCGCGTTCCCACGGCAAATTGCCGTGGATCCGCGGCAATTTGGAGGGATCCTGGGCTCTGCTTTCTTGAGCAGAGTCCCAGGTCCACTTGTATGTTACTGCAATGAATAGTTTCCTGTTTTCTTCTCCTGTAACCTGCAACAGAGAAGAAGGATCGTTTAGTACTTCACTTTAACCTAAAAAATACGTTGCTCTCCCCGGCAACGGCGCCATTTTTTGATTAGACTAAGAAGGTGTACTTATTATGTGTATAAGAAATGTATTTGATGTACCCTTTCTTGTCTCCGCTATAGCATAGGGCTATACCGAGTCGAATCTCAGGGAGAGCTCGCGATGGAAGCTTTACGTGTGGTAGTGAAGTGAACAAACGAGTATTCTTCTCTTGCTTATAAACTTAATGAAGCAAATGAAAAAGAAACTAAAGAAAGGATGGCTATGTTCATGGTGGAAAAGTCGGAAAAGAAATCAAGAAGAGGATTTGGTATACACAAGAAAAGGAAAGAAAACTTAAAGAAAGCAATCCATGACTAGCTTACCTTGCTAGCTTGCCAAGACTTACTAGACTCCTTGATAGCGAGTGCTTGCCTAATGTTGTCACTCCATTAGCGTAGGATTCGTCTCGCGTGTTGACCTAATTACTTTCTCACTTGCAAGATGGTGGTTTAACCATCGGAGAAGAGAAGATCATACAACTTGCAAGATGAACAAAAGCAATCACCCATGAGTTAGTGAAGTAAGCTAAGCTAGTGGTAACCTAGTACATGGAGAAGAAATTAGCTAAAAGCCATTACAAAAGCAAAACAAAGCTTGAAGTAAATTGTAAGAAGTAAACAAAGCAAGTAATAAAGCAAGTAAACTAGAATCAAGCTCAAGTAGAGAAGTAGAAAATGGATCAATCCTTATATAGCTCCAAGTGTCACTTCTTGATGATACAAGCTCTCTCTCTCTTACAACTCTCTCTTGCAATGAAATCTAGGGAGGAGAAGATCATAGAGAGCTAAAAAAATCCTAAACAAAACCTAGCAAAATTACAAGCTATTCACTAATCTCTCTCTCTTCTCTGATCAGTCTTTGCTCGCAGGTGAAGGTGCACTATTTATAGCAGAAAGGAGAAGCTTCGAGAGCCAAGGTGGTTGCCACAAAATCCGGGGCTCAACAGCCCTAGGATTGCCGCGGATTGCCGCGGGATCGCCGCGCGATCTGGGCCGTTGAGCCCAGATTTTCTGGTGAGATCTTCTTGTTAGGTTGTTAGCCACGTGGACTACTTGGATTCTCCAATTGGCGCGCGGATCTCTCTAGATCTGGATTTGAATTTGGCTTTATCTTAATCATGGATTAATCACTTAATTAGTGTTAATTAAGTGATTATTTGGATATCTCTCTTTTAAGTATGTACCTGCAAATATGTAGAGAAGAGGAGTAAAAATCACATATTTATTTGTAATATGCATGGGAGTTATGATGTAAAATATGCAATATTGGATACCAATCAAAACCCAACCTATAGGAGCGTATGAAGATAGGGGGAGCAAACGCTCCCCCTAACTCACCAACAAAGCCGCTGAAACGCGGCTTTGGCTGCGTTTTCGCGGCCAGGCTATGGCCAGGTGGCCACACCCTGTTGGTGATGCTCCCCGGTTTCTCGATTTGTATTTATCTTTATCTGGATTTGCAGTTTATATCCGGATTTTGACGAAATGGCCTTTGATCCTTGGCTTCAACCGATCGATTTGTAGGGATTTGTTCTAACTGGTTTCCAACCGATCTGAACCGACTTGATCTGCCCTGATTTACTGAGTTCGAATTAATTCTGATTTAATTCAGAATTTGATGGGCTTTTGGGCTAATTTCTCTTCACTCTCCTTTAGGAATGGGCCTGCAAATAAATTAAACATGTAATTAGGAAAATGCAGAGTTTATTCTATAATAAGTAGGAGAATATGATAATAAATGTGCAATATTAGTGACCAATCAGAGACCGACACACATAACATAATATAAGAAAGTTGATAATTTGGAGAAGAAGAAGTTTTAGTATCTATATTCATAAAGTAATTACATCAATATATAGATATAAGAGAGTAGATGATAAAAAAATGAGTAGTAAGATTAGGTAAGATAAGGGTATCTAAAAATAAAGGTATCTAACAATAGGACCAAGATATCTAAAGATAAGAATATCTAACACCCCCACAAACTCACGGTGAATCAAACATCAAGAGTTTGAACAAAATCTCACGAAACTTATAGGAGGTTTTTTATGAGCTGGTCGATGGAGCAGATTGTGATTGAGGGCGGTGTGGTAAGATTCAGATGCCGGCGAGCTCCATAGGGCAAGATCCAAATGGATCAGGTAGGGCGAGATCTAGAAGGATCAGGCGATAAGGCGAGATCCGGATGGATCAGACAGGGCGAGATTCGGATGGAACAAGCAGTCGATGAGAGGGCGACATCCGGATGGATTCCGGATCAGGCAGGGTGAGATCCGGATGGGTCAAGCGGAAGGAGGTTTTTGTGAGCTCCTCGAACTTGACTAGCGGCGCACTGGAGGACAGTCGATCATCTGAGTATGAAGAAAAGCCCAAGAGGGATAAAATAGAGCCCAAAAAGGCTAAATTGATGAGAAAACACTAGAGGGCTAAAATAGGGCCCAAGAGGGCTCAGATCAGATTCTGCAACATTGGAAGAACACGGTGATGATGGAGCCGACATCGGTGAATGCGAGAGGATAAGTGAGAACTCGATCTTAGCTTAGGCGGAGGAGGATGCACAAGGACGATGAGGAAAGCTCTGATATTATATGAGGCAAAAGTGGCCTAGTGTTAGGCACACACTATGCGAGCGTGACCTAGCGCATGCTCAAGAATACCGGCAGAACGTCGATCAGCAGAGAAACATTTGAGAGTTCTCTGATACCATGATAATTTAGAAAAGAAGAAGTTTCACTATCTATATTCATAAAGCAATTACATCAATATATGTAGTTACAAGAGAGAGTATAGATAAGAAAATGAGTAGTAAGATAAGATAAGATAAGGGTATCTAAAGATAAGAGTATCTAACAATAGGATAAAGATATCTAAAGATAGGAGTATCTGACAAGGGTCAATACACATGTCAACGCAAGATTGACGTACTTATTGTATGTGTGTGTGACACAGACACATAAATCGAACCCGACTTGGGTATGATTTTTTGTGTGAATTGTTATAGTAATAAAAGGTGTGGTTGTAAATTGGTCGGATTTGGATTGGGTTCATGTAATCACACCTTGCTTCCGAAAATACGCTGGAGTGCGGACGGGACGAGAGTTGACAATGTATATACGCGAGAAAAAACCCCACGTATACACACAAGCCTAAAATGACCTGCACAAGCTATATAAATCAACTATGATGACATAATAATACTGCAGTATAACATATGAATAACCATACATGATAACAGATGAATAAAAGATAGAATAAGCAATGAGTCCAATATATCGAAATCAAGAAAACGAAAGAATAAAAGAAAGTAAGAACACCAAAAATCGAATAGAGAGAACTCAAAGCTCCTCGTAACATATATGGTCTCATCAAACACCTGATCAATAAATAAAACATCCTACTGTTGGCCCAAAGGCCTATCACTCTTTTTGATGATGACCAACTCATGTAGTTATGGTACTAATGATCTTGTGTTTATTTAGTCTCAGATTTGTGATCAAGATCTTAGTAGGTGTGTAGCTTCATCAAAGGATTTAAAGTCAAGATTGAAGCTAGCACGGCTTGATTCAAGAGCTTGTGCATCAAGATCACATCAAGTACTCAAAGGAATCTAGCTCTATGGATCGTGTTTGGAGCAAGTCAAGATGATGTGAAGACTTCAAGTGAAGCCCTTCAAGAAGAAGACTTTTGTCTAGGTTTGTTTTTATAAAATTTTGTTTTAGATTAAAAATGTAAAGGATAGAATAGTTGGTGGATTGCTCAAGTATATCTTACACGCACACACTCTTGATTTAGATGAGCTTTTATAAAAGAATTTCTATTTTGGAAAAATACAAAAGAGTTTTCATTTTGACGAAATACTGGTTTGGTTTTTGGACTTCATATATACATGTGTTTTTAATCAAACCTTTTTGGAGCTAAATGACAAAAACATAGATATTTCATCATGTATGTGTAGTGAATCATATCCATACACTCTATGCTTTCAAAGTGTTTAAAATATCTTGTTTTTGTATTTGGAGAAGTTTTGAAAAAATAAGTTTTGAAAAACCAATTTGGAAAACTATGGTTTTCGTTTTTAGCCAAAATTTCTAAGTTACAAAAATAGTTCAAATTGTTTGTAACATGTCTTGATTTTGCTCAAACATGTTTGTATATCAAAGTATAATACTGAAACTATATTTGTAGATTTTTCGTGAATTTATGGGATTTATTTAAGAAATGAAAACCAAGTTTTTAAATCCCTTAACTGACCTGACCTGGCTTCTGCCGGTCGACCAGACCAGTCGACCGAACCGAGCTAGGAGTTGGTCGACCGGGACGGTCGACCGACGTGCACAGAACGTGCACGCCAGATCCGCTGGAGGCCGGTTGACCGACCCGGTCGACCGCAGAAAGCTTCTGCTCTCTGGAAGCCCCGGTCGACCGGCAGAGAACTTTGTTCTCTGTTCCAGGCAGCGGTCGACCGGGTCAGTCGACCGACACCCCAACGATCAGAAATCTCACTGTTGGCGGTCGACCGGGCCGATCGACCGTCAGCCGCCAACGCTGAAAAATGTCCCAACCGCTAGTTTTCTCTAGCCCTATAAAATGGGACTTTTGGGGGCTGTTTTATATAAGATTTTTTAGTGGATTTTGAGCCAGTTTTTCCAACTCTATTAGGTGTTTATCTCCACTTATTTAAGAGCCAAAATTGCCATATCAAAAGGAGAGATTTTCAAGAGTGTTTTGAAAAGAGATTTTCTTGTATTTTCCTCCACCATTTCAACCCTAGTTTTCTCACACAACACTTGAGCTATCTATCGACATATTCATCCTATAGGAGTGTTATTGTGAGAGTGTTTATTGGTGATCAAAGTGTTTAGATCACCAAGAGTTCTTTCTTGTTCTTTGAGGAGGCGGACGCGTGTGTTCGCAGTGTTTCGAGTTTGTGTGTGAACTCGGTGTTTGAGGTGCGGCCTCGGCGAGCTTGTGAGCTTGCGGTGTATACGGGACTAGAGAGTCCAAGGACTTCAAGTGTGAACTCGCCTCGTAGGTGTTGCGGCACCGAGTGATCCGGTGGCATCGGATTTTAGTGAAAACCCTTCAAGTGTTGAAGGCGGGGACGTAGAGCAAGTGTGCTCGAACCTCGAAACAAATCTCCCGTGTTTGCGATTGCTCTCTCTATCTCTTACTCTTGTTTATATCTTGCATGCTTATATTGTGTTTATCTTTATATGCTTGATATTTTGTGTGCTTAATTGTTATATGCTTGGGGATTGTTTGCTAACACTTGTATTCAACCAAGAGAGCCAACACGGCATCTCAACTCTTATTTAGAGGAATCTTGAGGAGTTAGTCCAGAGCCCTTCACGGGGAATCCGGCTACACTCTTGTGTTATACGTAGTGTTTAGTGTAATAAGTTTTTAATTTCGCATTAATTGACCATTAGATTAGCTCATTACCTATTCACCCCCTCTAGGTGATTTACAATTGGTATCAGAGCCAAGTGCTCTTGATTTGGGTCTAATAACCTAGAGTTAAAGATCCTCATTTTATTGCTAATCATAATATTTGTTTACACACACCATGGATTTCATGTCACCTCCCACCTTTGACATTCTTAACATCCAAACTTGGAAGGTTAAGATGTCCTTATTCCTCAAAGCCTTGGGTATTAATGTTTATTTTGCCACTACTAAAGATTCATATTGTTTAAATGGCAAAAATATTGAGGCTAATGCAAAAGCCCTACATGCTTTAAAGAGTACCCTAAATGATGATTATTTATCTAGGGTTTCTAACATTGATTCGGCTTTTATAGTATGGAACTCCTTGATCTCCCTTGGCGAAAAAGAACAATACTATGCGGGGAGCGATTTGGATGTTGGAAGCTACACCTCCAACGTGTGCTACATAGTCTAAGGGGATAACCCCCTTGAGGTAAATACCGAATCTGAGGTAGAAGAGGATATTAAAATGCCTTATAATGAACTAGCATCATTTTGTCAACAACTTCTTGAAAAATATGAATTGCTTAAGAAAGCTAATAAGAATTTGAAAAAGAATTTTGATTGCATGTTAAAAGAGAATGATTCTTTTAAAAATAAAGCTACATGCATTGAAAAGAAAATGAAATTTTGAAAATGAGATGTTTTCTTGCTTTCTAAATTGAATGATCTTTGTGAAGGAAACACTTTGAAAAATAAAATTGTTTTAGTGGAAAAACAAAAAGAAGTTGCTTTAAATGAAAACACTTCTTTAAAAAGAAAAATTATTAAAAAACAAAAAGTAAATGTTTCTAAAAAGAATAAGAAAAATGATTCTCATTCTCACCATGCTTTACATGCCACTATTAATCAAAATGAGATTAAATTTTTGAAAAATAAAATTGATTGTTTGAGCTCAACTTTGAGCACATGTGCATTTAATCATAAGAAGTTGGAGTCCTTATTTTCAAAGAAACAAACTCCACACATTCATGCAAATCACCCTCATCATTCATATACACATTTTGCACGCCACGATCACCCTCACACTCATGTGCATAGTAGAGTGTACAAATGTACATATTGTGGCCGCAAAGGCCATTTAGTAAGATTTTGTTATGATAGAATAAATTCTTCAAATTTTGCTAATAATAAGAATGTTTGGGTTCCTTACAATACTAACCCTCAAGGACCCAAAAGAAAATGGGTACAAAAATCCCCACTTTGTGTTTTTGATGTAGGTGCAGGCTCTCACAAAACGTGAGAGGGATGGTGCCTTGGTAGTGGATGTATGGACTTGATGGACACATATTTGATGCACCGCTATCAAGGAAGTTTGGTGGGACGACCACCATGTTTTTGGAGAATTAGAGTGTAGTTCATGGTTTGGTAACTACTTCTAAACTCCTATTTTAGTTTACATGCTTTTTATTGATGATTTCTTTAGCATGTTCATGTTTTATTTGTTTTGTGTTTCATGTGGTAAATACTAGTTTAAATGTAGTTTTTATTAAAACTTGGATGTACAAGTAGTGAGCAACATTTGATTCATATATGTTTGTACTTCATTATTCATTTGTACTCACTATATGCACATGTATAGCCTAGTTTTGATGATTTCCTCATTTACACTTGTTTTGCCTATTTTTATATTTTGCTTCATGTATATGCAATTTTTTAGTCAAAACTAATAAATATACATGTATACCCCTTGAGTCATTTGCCTTCATGCAATTTATATTTTGGACTCTTTTTATATTTGGGATATGTATGCATATTGTTAGTTTTGGATAAAAACATACATATACCTAGACGTTTGTTTTTTAATGAAAAATAAAATCTTTATGATTTTCATGATTTTTGATAAAATGAGATTCATGTTTGTTTTGAACTTTATTGATTATCGTCATGAAAAATGCTAATTACATGATTCTTGTGCACTCACCTTTTATTTATTTATTCATAACTATGTTTCATGATCATTTTATGCTTTATAGACTTTGAGTGTTGAATTTTGTGTATTTAGTATGTTTTATGATACACATGATTTGGTTTCATGTTTTGAAGGATCTTTAACTAGTTTTTTAAAAAATATTTTAACTAGTTATTATTCTTCATTTGGTAGTGATTTTCACTATTAAAATATTTTCAACACCTATTTTTGAAAACCCCTACCAATCCCGTTATGGGAGGACGGATGGGCGAGTATGCCTTGTAAGCTTTATTGGAAAATCTTTTATCTTGAGCATATAAAGGGTGGTAGTTATGAGTTATATACTTGATTTACATTGTTATTTTCAATTGGTATCTCAATTAATTTTTTTTGTATATACTCATATTTTGTTTCCTATATATGTATGCTTCATAATTTTCATAATATCAATTCCTATTGGTATTGTCTTTTTCATACATATATATGTTTTGAAAATCAAGCACCAACAAATCATATATATTTATACTTGATTCTCAAGATGTTTACATGTTTTAAAGCACAAAGTTTGTTTATGCTAAGCTTCATTCAAATCTTCATTTTCAATTGATTTCTCAATTGATATTTTTTTATATAAGCTTATGCATTATCTTCAATTGGTATTTTTTTTACAATTAATATTTTTATTGATATCAAAATGTACAATATATTTCAATTGGTATCTATTTATCTATTCATTTCAATTGGTATCCATGAAAATTTATAGGTATCAAAATATAAAATGCTTTCTTTCATTGGTATCAAGATTACTATTTGTATCAAAATTTCATTGTTATTTCAATTGATAAATGTTTCAATTACAATTAAAATTCAAAATTTGTAATGATTATTTACATTTGGTATCTTAAAATTTGATTTACTAAGATATCTCAAAATTTATTTTTATTGAGAAAATTCAAATTTTTGTTTTATTAAGAAAATTTGAATTAAAAATGTTTTGATGTGTATTGCCTATATGTAAGGGGAGCTTAATATCTCTTCTACATATAGATTCATGTTGAGTGTATCTTATATTGAGGAGCTTGACAATTCTTCATTATGCGGTACACATGTGTAGGCGGAGCTTCACATCTCCTTTTATGCATTGCATATTATGTGTTATGTGAATTAGGGCTTGTCATCCCTTCTTCATGTAATGCATGTATGTATGGAAGCTAACTTAGCGTCTTCCTCTTCATGAATGTATATCGCATATAACTCTTTATTGATTGATTTGAGTTCACCTCCTTGTGGGGAAGAACATTGTTTTTGTGTTTACTTTAACCCCTTTGTTGATGATTGACAAAAAGGGGGAAAAGTATTTTAGGTATATATGCATGTTTTCCTTTCTTTCTTCATAAAGGGGAAGAAGCATTTTTGTTTATGCATATTACTTTGAAAACTCTTAATAAATTCTCCTTTTGAATGGAAGTATTTGGCTCAAATACCAGTGGAAGAAAAAGGATTTGATGTGTTTCATGCTTGTTTATGCATGTTTATCTCCTTGTATTTGCATACATGTTTATGAACTTTCATTGCATATTTATTTGCTTATTTGTTATGCATGAGTTAAGGGGGAGCTTCCTTGAAGCTTTACTTTAATCCATGCATATATAACTCCATGAGTTTTGTCATCATCAAAATGGGGGAGATTGTTGGCCCAAAGGCCTATCACTCTAGTTTTGATGATGATTAACTCATGTAGTTATGGTACTAATGATCTTGTGTTTATTTAGTCTCAGATTTGTGATCAAGATCTTAGTAGGTGTGTAGCTTCATCAAAGGATTTAAAGTCAAGATTGGAGCTAGCACGGTTTGATTCAAGAGCTTGTGCATCAAGACCACATCAAGTACTCAAGAGGAGTCTAGCTCTATGGATCGTGTTTGGACCAAGTCAAGATGATGTGAAGATTTCAAGTGAAGCCCTTCAAGAAGAAGACTTGTGTCTAAGTTTGTTTTTATAAGATTTTATTTTAGATTAAAAATGTAAAGGATAGAATAGTTAGTGGATTGCTCAAGTATATCTTACACACACACACTCTTGATTTAGATGAATTTTATAAAAGAATTTCTATTTTGAAAAAATACAAAAGAGTTTTCATTTTGACAAAATACCGGTTTGGTTTTTGGACTTTATATATACATGCGTTTTTAACCAAAACCTTTTAGAGCTAAATGACAAAAACATAGATATTTCATCATGTATGTGTAGTGGATCATATCCATACACTTTATGCTTTCAAAGTGTTTAAAATATCTTATTATTGTATTTAGAGAAGTTTTGGAAAAATAAGTTTTGAAAAACCAATTTGGAAAACTACGGTTTTCGTTTTTAGCCAAAATTTCTAAGTTACAAAAATAGTTCAAATTGTTTGTAACATGTCTTGATTTTACTCAAAAATGTTTGTATATCAAAGTATAATACTGAAACTATATTTGTAGATTTTTCGTGAATTTATGGGATTTATTTAAGAAATAAAAACCAAGTTTTTAAATCCCTTAACTGATCTGACCTGGCTTCTGCCGGTCGACCGGACTGGTCGACCGAGCTAGGAGTCGGTCGACCGGGACGGTCGACCGACGTGCACAGAACGTGCACGCCAGATCTGCTAGAGGCCGGTCGACCGCAGAGAGCTCTGCTCTCTGGAAAGCCCCGGTCGACCGGGCCGGTCGACCGGCAGAGAACTTTGTTCTCTGTTCTAGGCAGCGGTCGACCAGGTCGGTCGATCGACGCCCCAACGGTCAGAAATCTCACCGTTGGCGGTCAACCGGGCCGGTCGACCGTCAGCCGCCAAGGCTGAAAAATGCCCCAACGGTTAGTTTTCTCTAGCCCTATAAAATGGGACTTTTGGGGGCTGTTTTATATAAGATTTTTTAGTGGATTTTGAGCCAGTTTTTCCAACTCTATTAGGTGTTTATCTCCACTTATTTAAGAGCCAAAATTGCCATATCAAAAGGAGAGATTTTCAAGAGTGTTTTGAAAAGAGATTTTCTTGTGTTTTCCTTCACCATTTCAATCCTAGTTTTCTCACACAACACTTGAGCTATCTATCGACATATTCATCCTATAGGAGTGTTATTGTGAGAGTGTTTATTGGTGATCAAAGTGTTTAGATCACCAAGAGTTCTTTCTTATTCTTTGAGGAGGCGGACGCGTGTGTTCGCGGTGTTTCGAGTTCGTGTGTGAACTCGTTGTTTGTGGTGCAGCCTCGGCGAGCTTGTGAGCTTGCGGTGTGTACGAGACTAGAGAGTCCAAGGAGTTCAAGTGTGAACTCGCCTTGTAGGTGTTGCGGGACCGAGTGATCCGGTGGGATTAGATTTTAGTGGAAATCCTTCAAGTGTTGAAGGCGGGGACGTAGAGCAAGTGTGCTCGAACCTCGAAACAAATCTCCTGTGTTTGCGATTGCTCTCTCTATCTCTTACTCTTGTTTATATCTTGCATGCTCATATTGTCTTTATATTTATATGCTTGATATTTTGTGTGCTTAATTGTTCTATGCTTGGGAATTGTTTGCTAACACTTGTATTTAACCAAGAGAGCCAACGCGGCACCTCAACTCTTATTTAGAGGAATCTTGAGGAGTTAAGTCCAGAGCCCTTCACGGGAAATCCGGCTACACTCTTGTGTTATACGTAGTGTTTAGTGTAATAAGCTTTTAATTCCACATTTATTGACCATTAGATTAGCTCATCACCTATTCACCCCCCTCTAGGTGATTTACACCTACATCTGGACGTGCAAATTTAGGATTGTCGAAAGCGGCCCAATAAGTGTGTAAAAATAAAGAGGAAGGTACACGTGCATATAATGTGTGACATACTATGATATTATGAACTAGAATAAAACTGAGATAATATGAAAACCATAAATGGACAGTAATAAGGGCAGTCAGCAATAGAATCAGTTGTCCAAATCAGGTCATGTGTACAGTCAGGTGTCTATCATAACATGTATATAACAATGTCAATGTAAGATTTACTTTTATTATTATGTCATCGAACACCATTTGTCACATGTAATAGACGCATCCCATACTACGCCTACCACACGTGCCAATCGAGATCCTATGTTATTGAAACTGATTGGTTGGAGATATTGTCTGTGTTTTAAGTGGGTCCCGAACATACCCGAGACCATGACCCAGACTCCTGACGCTGAACCACGCCCTACCACAAGGTAGTTAGGTAGTAATATGTGTAACATGTATAAAAGGAACATGAACAAGACGGGGTGTCAGTCACCCCACGGGAACCCTGCAGTGAAACCCTCTTTTGGCTGCACAACCTATATACTAGGTCCACCCAAAATACAGATGTTGTCTCTTCTATAAATTTTTCCAGTTCTGGTGTAAGTTGTTTAATGTCATGTTATTATTTATCAAGATTATTTTAAGTACATGTTATCTATATCACTGGGATAAGTCGATGATAGTCACGGTAACAATATCAACATGTATGATCAGGATACCAGTACAACGGGATACGTAACAAGTATAAAAGGAGGGTGCTGTTACCGTATAACAATATTTTCCCAGTAACTATGGTAACATGGACAATATAGTTATTAGGTAGATATCATGTGTAATCAGTCAAGTTTTTCAAGTGGTATAATGATGTTCAGGATGAGTAGTGACATGTAGGCATGAACAGAATAATCCAGGACAAAATATTCAATCAACTATGATTCTCAAAGTCATCGACATACCACCCTCTAAGTCACTGGTGTATCTAGTCTCAACAACCTGAAATAAATGCATACTCGATCATATCTAACTGATCATCGCAATTCAATCCAATCAAGATCATAACTAAAGAGTATAGCATCCTCGATCAATATGAAATCTAAATCATCTCTACATCTAGCAGTCAATATTAATAAGGTCATCAATATTCAATTAATGTAATCAGGGTAAATTCATAAATTCTTGCTTCAATAATCCAAAACTAAGATTATGTTACACAACGATATAAGAGGTACGCACAACACCTTATGATAATTTAACATGATCAATCTCATCTATATACTGATCAACATCCAATGTAATAAATCTCAGGTCAACTCTAATTCTAACTAAGTCCATATCAGTCTGTGTATCAATCAGTCTATCGATAAAACAATATCACATCTACCTGTCCTTACTATCCAAAAGAGTTCCAGTCAGAATATTACCAACAATTGTCAATAGACACTATACATAAAATATGTCATCTATCCTCAAATATGAACTAGGCCAGCTAAGTAGGTCAAATCATGTCACAGTCTACTGTGTACCACAATTAGCCCTGAATCAATAGTGATAATCCTCGATACATGAAATGATGCTGATAGACGCTCATATCAATTAAATAAATAAGACGAACGCTCACTGATATCTCATGAAGTAATACACATAATCACACTGATAAAATATATTAGACAATCACATGAAATAGTACGAGTAACATATAAATGCCTACTGACCATAATAAATAAGGAAATAATATAAGAACAAACACTCACATGAAATGGCACGGCTTTTTATTTGAATTGCCGTATGATCTTCACTGCACGAATAGGTACGGATCTCTGAAACATCTCGTGGGTTGGTCTTCAAATCGCCAATGTATCGAGTCCACAACGAACATGAATCCAGACCAGGTCCGGGTCTCCTGCTACCAGTTCGAACTGCATGAGTGAGTCTGCAACACTATAACACGCAACCATGCACACATAACACACACACACACACACACACTTGTACATAAACATACATGTACTCATGCATACACCAGGCATACACAATACCTACACATACTTATATACACTACATATACACATATACATGCAAACACACAAATGCACACTATACATACACACACATACTCACGCACACATCCACACACACATACACACACGTGCACTCATACGTCTATACACAAACCGGGCACCCAAACACACACGCGCACCCATTTACACCTAAACCCAAAACACACACAATCATGTAAATACACACTCATGCAAACACACACACCCACTACATTAAACATAAAATACATAACATATAATAATTAAATAGAGAGAAAAGAGGAGGGAGGGAAAACTTACGCACATATGGGTGTAGGGGAGACGGTTGTTCGTCAGTGGAGGAAGCAGAGGCTGACGGAGAGGAGGAGAACTCTGTTGATGGCGGTGGCGATCTCGGAGATGGAGAGGTGCTTTGCAATGCCGGCGGAGCTCCGGAGTGGGGAGGCGGCATGGAGGACGTTCGCTTGGAGATCTTAAGAGAAGGAAGGGAAAACTCCGGCCATGGCTCGGTTGAAGGAGTGGCCGGGTTGCTGCTGTAGAGGGGTGTGATTAGTCTCTAGATATGCATATTTCATACCACATCATCACATTTATTTTATATAAAAATATTTTGAATAATGATTTTCTTATGTGTTCCAAGGTCCATGGTGTGAAATGAAGAAGAAAATCAAAACACTCATCTAGAGGTGGAGGTTTAGATCCTAAAATAACCATTGACTTGTAAGCTATATCTGCTGCTATAGGGAACAAAAAAATCAAAAACCAGCATGGGCAACCGATAGGGGGACACGCCAGCAGTCTGCGCCAGGCGGCACAACACGAGCGGCACCAGTGCGGCCGCATTTTCGCGTCAAAAACTGTGTTTTCACGGCAGTCCTTTGGATCCACGCATCGAAATTCAACGCGTGGCCCTGTTTTGCCTCCTGAAGGGTCTCTGGGGCTATAAATACCCCAGGGTTGAAGTTGAAAGGAGAGATATCATAGAAGAAAGCCCTTAGAATAGTGTTAGCTAGGTTTTAGTTTTCTTGCTTGTATTTTCTTCTTCTTCTAGCTTAGTTCAGAGTTTGGAAAGAGAGAAAGAGTGTACAAGTTGTATTTGAAGGTGACAATCTTATACAAGTAATACTTCTCCTTCTTCTTTTCATTACTTGGTGTTTTTACTTGCTTTTATTACCTTGTACTAGTGTAGAACTTTTACTCATTTACTTCTTCTCTTTTGCTTTTATTACTTATTTCTAACTAACTCTTTCATTGCATGGCTAACTAACTGCTAACCCACTAATCTCTAATAACTTGATTAATAATCTAAATGAGTCAATAATGTAAAACAAGTCTTGTGCAAATAAGAGTTATGACATCTTAAGACAAGGGTTTTAATTCTAACTTAGTAACAAGTATACTCATTCTCATATTTCATGTTTAATATTTTTTTGATGATTTATAGATTGTTGATCGGGTGAAACAGTGCACGAAAAATGTATGTTTTGAAATCACGAGTTAAAAGTGCGTGCTTTGGCTTCCTCGATACTTCTGTTATAGCATAGAGGCTAAACAGGTCAAATCTACAGGGACGAGAAGTGATAGAAGTTTTACCGGCCTATTCACGTGTGTTACAGTTCTTCTACATTTTAAAGAATGAAAAGAAAAGAAAACAAAAAGTGGAAAGAGAAGCATACGGTGGAAACAAAGATAAAAATACTGAAGAGAAGGTATTTGTGATTTTTTATAGTATTTCTAAAACAAATGAAAAAGAAAGAAAACTCATGGCTACTAACTACTAATGGCTCTACTAACTATGCTAATCTCTTAATGATAGTTACCTCACATGTATCCTTGATCATCACTAGTCTTTGGTTCAAGAGCGTTTCAAAGCATGACCCATAAGATAACTCATCACATCCAAACTCAACAAACAAGTGCAAGCTATAATTAAATTGTAACCCTCGGTTCTCAACATACGTGTGTCAATACTATTATCTGACATTAATTCATCATATTAGTAGCTAGATGGAGGCCGTTTCAACTCAAGATATTATTTTCCATTATTTTGAATTTTTCTAGATTTTCTGAAATTTTTGAGAATTATTGGAGCAGAGTCTCAAATTAGGGATCGATCGATGTCATGGACTGACTCTGAGATTTTTAATTAAAAATTGAAGGTACATCTAGAGGGAGGGTGAATAGGTGTACGGCTAATCTAGTGAACTAAATGCGAAAATTAAAACTTAATTGCAACTACACTTAATGCAACCAACGAGTGTAGCCGAATTCCCGGTGAAGGGCTCTGAACTAACTCCTCTTGATTCCTCTGAATAAGAGTTGAGACGCTATATGAAGCTCTCATGGTTAAGCACAAGTGAGGCACACACAAACAAACCAAGCATATAATGAATATATGACAATATGAATGATGCAAGGCACAATAATAAAGAGAGAGATTTAGAGAGTCAATGGATCAAGCGCAAACAACAAGATTTGTTTCGAGGTTCGAGCACCCAGCTCTACGTTTCTGCCTTCACCTAGAAGGATTTTCAATCCACTAACTTGTCCACACAGGACTCCCACACAGGGAACCTCCACCGAGGATCTGGGGCAACTACAACCGGGAGTACACAGCTCCTCTCTTTACAAACACAACCTCTACCCTTAAAGGTTAGGCACAAAACCACCACAATATCCACCTCACAAATAAGGGATAAGCACAAAGCAAAACAAGGATCACCTCACACTTGAGGGATATAACCCAATTGCACAACCTCCTCTACACTAAGAGGGAAAGGCACAAAACCAAGCAATGATAAGGGTTTACAACTTAGTGATCAAAAGACCACAAACCAATTTCTTTTCCACAAAAACAAGGATCCTATAGAGAGGATAGAATGATAAGCTCAAGTGTGAAAAACAAAGTGTTTTTAACAAAGAAAATCACTTGGGAAACTCTCCAAAAAGATATAGAATTTTAGATCAAAAATAATTCCCAAAAAACTATTTTCTTTGAAATAACAAAACACTTTAAAAACAAATAGAGAATAGGAATTTGAACTCAAAAACTTTTTGCTGAAAACACTTAGGAAGTAGGAAATTTTTGCTTTGAAAATTCTTAGAGAAAACCTCTCTCAAATGGGGTTTTTATAGCCTCTTTCAAAAACTAGCCGTTGCAGCCAAAAATGGTCAGAATTGACCATCCGATCGACCGCTCGGTCGACCGGCCAACGGTTGAATTTTGACCGTTGCCAACCACCGGTCGACCGCCCGGTCGACCGCCCTTGCCCGAGAGTAAGGGGACTTCAGTCGGTCGACCGCCCGGTCGACCGGCCAAAACCTATGGCCTTTGTGCACGTCTCGTGCACATCTGGTCGACCGTTTCGGTTGACCGGCTCCTGGTCCGGTCGACCGGCACGATCGACCGCTAGGGCCTGGCAGAAACAGTTTATAGGATAGAAAAACTTGGTTTTTAATTCTCAATTAAATCCCATAAAATCTTCTAAAAATCCACAAAAATAAGTTCAGTATAATACTTTAATATACAAACATGTGTGAAAAATTTCAACACATATTTCAAACAATTTGAACCATTTTTGTGACTTAGAAATTTTGCCGAAAACCAAAATCCGTATTTTCCAAACTTGGATTTTTCAAATGAAAATTCGTTTTGTCCAAAACTCATCCAAATACAAAAACATGATATTTAAATAACTTTTAGGCATGTAGTATATGGATATACTCCAATATATATATATATATAAAGATATATATCAATATTTTTGACTATAAATCCAAAAATATGTTTTGTTAAAACACAAAACTCCAAACACATGAATAGGCATATCAAAATAAGTTTGTTTAAATAGTTGAAGCATGCATGTATATAGAACAAATCTAATATACCTTAAACCATGTAAATTTGTTTTGAATCTATCTATTCATGAAAACCAAGATCGGTTAAACCAAAACCGAAAACCAAAACATGAAACATGTGTGTGTTGTGAACTTGAGCATATCACACTATCTAGTCTTTATAAATGGATCTAAAACACAAAACTAAATTATGTACTGAAGTCTTCTTGACGAACTCCGTCTTCAAGCCGACTCGATCCAAACCGTGATCCACCAAGCTTGACTCCAACTAGTGCTATATATGATCTTGATGCTCGGGCTCTTGAATCACCATGTGAGAAGCTCCAAAACACCTTTGTTGAAGCTAATCACCTACTAATATCTTGGCTAAAGATCTGAAACTAAACATCACAAGATTATTAGTAAACATAACTACATGAGTTAATCATCATCAAAACTAGAGTGGAAGGCCTCTGGGCCAACAAAATCAGGGATGAATTTTGGAAATCTGACTCCATAGCAATGTTTTGGATGATTTTTTCTATTTTTGAGAATTTTTCAGAATAAATGGAGTTTAATCAAATAAAATAATACTTAAATATTTATTCAAAAAATAAAAGAATGAAATTTAAATAAAAATAAAATAAACAAAAAAAATTAGAAAACCCGCATATATATGTTTAGCTCACAGGTTTCGAATCGCAGCCCCCATCTTTTGAGCTAAATGATCAACCACATGGTCACTTTGGCGTGTGGTTATGAAAGAGTAACTAGTTGTATTTAACCTTTCTCATAACCCTTTAGTCATCCAATTAAATAAGCAAAATCTTTTATGTATTCAGTCCAGGCTTCGAACCATGACCCATTCTCCCGTAACCTCTCGCCTCTACCACTAGGCCACATTGGCGTGTGGTAGGGGAATTACACATAACTTATTTATCCATCACTATATCCTCCTCCATCTTCCCAAATATCACCAACGTCCTCCACCTGCACCCAATTATTTTGCGCACATCTCCTACGTTTTCCTCTATCCTCCCCCACGTCTCCACATGTTGCTCCTCTCTCTCGTTCACGTCCCCACTCCTCCCTCTCAGCAGCATTCTTTCTCTTCCTCTCATATATTACTCTCTCACTACCTCTCTCTTTTCCCCCAACACAACCAAGTCCCCCCACAGTTTCACCACCCACAGCCACAACAGTCCCCTGCCCATGAATAACCCATGCGGTAGCCATCGCAACCCCCCTCTGCCATGCTCTGCCATCGTCGAACCTCGCCGCGTGTCCGGTCCCCGCCTCCTTCTTGCCACCATGGCCATGTTCTTCCTCCGTGGTGAACTCCGGTGAGCCTTCATTTCATCCAGGCGCATCTGCATCCACTCTTAGGCCTGCCGCACATCACCAGGCTCCCCTCACCCTATACCCTTCTTCTTTTTCCCCAAGTACAACCACATGAGCCTCCTCCTCCGCGACGATCATCAACCAGCGCCATCACCTCCACCTCGGAGCCCCGCAACACCCTTTCCTTTCTAGGCCATCCATGCTTCTTGGCTGCCCACGACAGCACACCAGCGTCTCCTCCATCTCCCAAGTCCACGCACCTTGTTGACCGGCCAGCACCCTTGCCGTGCCATCACCCATCCTCCCATGGTGCTCACCCATCTCTTCCTAAGGCCGAACCTTTTCTTCTACGGCGAACGTCAGAACCTGATGACTCAACCACGGTGACCCTAGCAATCCCTCAGAGCCGCCAAACTCCTCCGTGACTTCCGCCATCACCGTATTCATCGTCAGTATCACCGCAAGCCTCCTCCTCATCACCTATGTGAGTTTCCTCCTTTCTTCTTTTCTCTCTGCTATCTCATTTGATAAATTATGTGTATAATTATTTACATGTTGGGTGTGTGTGTGTGTGTATACATGGGTGTATTTATTGTATTATGTGGGTGAGTTATGTGCGTGAGTGTGAGAGTGAATGTAATGTGTTTAATTATTTACATGAGTGTGTGTGTGTGTGTGTGTAGATGTATATGTGGGTGTGTAAGTTAATACGCGTGTATGGTGTGTATGCATGGAAGGGTATGTATATATGTATGTATGTCTGTGTAAACTGACGAACTGAGGCCCATTATCGTAGACAATTCTGTTGGCCCGAAGGCCCATCACTCTAGTTTTGATGATGATCAACTCATGTAGTTATGTTTACTAATGATCTTGTGTTTAATTAGTGACAGATTTATGACCAAGATCTTAGTAGGTGCATAGCTTCAACAAAGGATTTGAAGTCAAGTTTTGGAGCTAGCACGGTGTTTGGATCAAGTCAAGAAGGCTTCAAGTGAAGACTTCAAGAAGATGAAGACTTGTGTCTAGATTTGTTTTTAGAATATTTTGTTTTAGTTAAAATGTAAAGGATAGAGTAGTTGGTGGATTGCTCAAGTATCTTATACACACACACTCTTGATTTAGTTTGTTTTACAAAAGATTTTCTATTTTAGAAAATACATTTTGGATTTTGGTTTTCAAGTTTACATATCTTTTATCCAAAACCAAGTTTAGAGCTTAATGTCAAAAACATAGATATTTCACCATGTTTGTGTAGTGGATCATATCCATGCACCATATGCTTTCAAAGTTGTTTAAATATCTTGTTTTTGTATTTGGAGAAGTTTTGGGAAAACAAGTTTTAAAAAATAACCAAGTTTGGAAAAATACTGTTTTCATTTGAGCCAATTTTTTCATATTACAAAAATAGTCCAAATCATTTGTAACATGCCTTGATTTTGTGCAAGCCTGTTTGTTTATCAAAGTAAAGTATTAAAACTATTTTTTTAGATTTTTTGTATATTTATGGGATTTTTATGTGAGCCAAAAGACCAAGTTTTTAATCCCTAGTTCAGACCTGACCTGGCTTCAGCCGGTCGACCAACCCGGTCGACCGACGTGCACAGACGTGCACGCCAGTTCTGCAGGAGGGCCGGCCGGCCGACCCGGTCGACCGTCCAGAGAGCTCTGCTCTCTGGAAAGGCCCCGGCCGACCGAGCGGTCGACCGAACAGAGAGGTTGCTCTCTGTATCCTGACTCGGTCGACCGGCCGGGACCGATGGCTCAAACGGTCTGAAATATGACCGTTGGCCGGTCGGCCGGACGGTCGACCGACAGGCCTGACAGACCCCAACGGCTAGTTTTTCTTAACCTATAAATTTGGGGGTTTGGGCATTGTTTTTTAACAAGATTTTTGGAGAGTTTTTAAGCCAGTTTTTCCTATTCTTTTAAGAGGTTTTTCTCCACAAAATTGAGAGCAAATATTTTCAATCAAAAGGAGAGTTTATCAAGAGTGTTTTAAAAGAGATTTCTTTGAGTTTTCCTCCACCATTCTCATCCTTGTTTTCTCACACAACACTTGAGCTATCCATTACTATATCTACCTATAGGAGTTTGTTGTGAGAGGTTTTAGGTGATCAAGAGTTGTGATAACCAAAGTTCATCTTTGCTCTTTGAGGAGGCGGACGTGTGTGTTCGCATTGTTCGGGTCCTAGTGTGGACTCGGTATTTCGGGTTCGGGTGCGAACTCTTTGTTTGAGGTGCGGCCTCGGCGAGCCAGTGGGCTTGCGGTGTGTACGGACTAGGGAGTCCGAGAGTTGTAGGTGTTGCGGCACCGGGTGATCCATTGGGATCGATTATAGTGGAAATCCTTCGTGTGTCGAAGGAGGGGATGTAGAGCAAGGGTGCTCGAACCTTGAAACAAATCCCTTGTGTTTGCAATTGCTCACTCTCTCTCTCTATCTCTTGTCTATATCTTGCATGCTTATATTGTGTTTATCTTTTCAAGCTTGATATACATTGTGTGCTATATTGATATACTTGCTTGGGTTGTTTGCTAACACTTGTATTTAACCAAGAGAGCCAACGCGGCACCTCAACCCTTATCTAGAGGAATCTAGAGGAGTTAGTCCAGAGCCCTTCATGGGGAATTCGGCTATACTCTTGTGTTATACGTGGTGTTTAGTTTAAATAGTTTGTTTAGGTCATAATAGTTTTTACTTCCGCATTATTTGGCATTAAGTGACCATTAGATTAGCCATCACCTATTCACCCCCCCTCTAGATGAACTTACAATTGGTATCAGAGTCAAGTGCTCTGATTTTAGGTCTCACAACCTAGAGTTAAAGATCCTCATTTTTAGGCTAATCACAATATTTTGTACACACACCATGGATTTCATGTCACCACCCACTTTTGACATTCTTAACATCCAAATTTGGAAGGTTAAGATATCCTTGTACCTCAAGGCCCTAGGCATTCATGTTTACCTTGCCATCACTAATGATCATTGTTTAAATGGCAAGAATCTTGAGGCTAATGCAAAAGCCCTTTATGCTTTGAAGAGTACCCTAAATGATGACTATTTATCTAGGGTTTCTAATATTGATTCGGCTTTTGTAGCATGGATCATCATCACCTCCCTCGGCGAAAAGGATCTATATTATGCGGGGAGCGATTCGGATGTTGGAAGCAACACCTCCAACAAGTACTATATGGTTGATCGTTGGGGAAACTAGCACTCAAAAGTGCGTATTATGTAAAATCGATGAAAAAGCTCGAATGTGCTAATGTACCCTCGATACTTCCGTTATAGCATGGGCTCAATGGGTCGTATCCACAGGGAAGGGAGGCGATAGAAGCATTGACAGTTTCTATTCCCGTTATTTGTTAACAATTCTTCTTTGTTGAAAGAATGAAAAAGAAAGTGAAAAGAAAAGAAAAGGAAATCCAGAATGTGGTAGGTAAGGAGAGCGATGAAAACGTCGAAGAAAACCAAAATAGAAGTGGTTTGGAAAACAAAATAGAAAATAGAATGGAACAAAGATGAACTAAGAAGGATGGTAAAAACACTGATGAAAAGATAAAAGAGTTGCCTTTAAAAAACAAAGAAAAAGAAACCTCATGGCTACTAACTACTAAATACTCCACTAACCATGCTAACCTCTTCGAGATAGTTGCCTCACATTTTGATCCTTGGCCATCACAATCCTTGGCTCCAAGAGGCGGTACAAAGCATGGCTCATGGATGGTTCATCACATTCAAAACATTGCATCAAGAACAAGCTAATACAAGCATCATTCATTACACTACTAGCATGAAATAAAAGAGCATGAAATAAAAGAGAGTTAGCTTGGTTAGCAAGTTAGCAAGTTAGCAAGTTAGATGTTAGAACCCATCATCTTTGGCCATCAATGGCTCTTGTAAGAACAAGGCCTTGTAGAGGCAATCCGATTCATGTGGATTATCAAGTAAGTGGTTAGATGGTTAGTAGTTAGTAGTTAGATTGCCATGAGAAGAAAAACTAGCAAGAAATCATGTAGAAGGTGAAGGAGATTACATTGGAAGAGAAAGGAGGCATCTTTACATAGAGTGTCACTCTCTATTACATCAATCCCTTGCTTTCTCTCTCTAGAAATCACTCAGCCCTACTACAATGATCTAAGAAAAAGAAATAAAAAATACAAGAAATGAAGAACACTCACCTACACTACTCCTAAAATCTGCACCTACTCCTAAAAACGAAGACTGCTTTCATTTTGGCCAAAGTCAGGGCTATTTATAGGCATAGGAAGCATCCAGAAGACGAGACGGGGCCACGCGTCGAAAATTGACGCGTGGGTCCACTACTTTGCCGCGGATCCGCAAGGATTGCCGCGGATCCGCGGCAATACCAGGGACTTAGGTCCCTGGTTTTGGTCCGTGGCTCCGTCTGGCTTCGAGAATGTTCAGGGTATATCCCGTTTCTGGTACTTTCGCCCAGATATTCGTCTGACAGCGCAGGAGGCTAGATTCGATGTATCTTCTAGATAATCCATTGCTTAGCCTCCAAGTAATGCGGGATTAATTACCATAAATTGGGAAGAATTAGGCTCTAATTCCATCTTTGCCCTTAGACTTTGAATCTACCTGCAATTAAGACCAAAACACGGTTTAGATCGACAATTTATTCATAAAGCGGTGAGAGAATGCGACATAATAATGCAGAATTGTAGACTAATCACACCCCCACACTTATTCTTTTTTGCTCGTCCCGAGCAAAACAAGAAAAGAAAACTATACTACAGATGTTATTACACCACTTTCGCAGGTGACGCGATTGCACTGAGCGTGTGCAACAAGCCGTTAAACCTCTAGGTTACCCTAGAGGAGAAGTGTTGTCTCCTGAGGGTTTTCAACGGATTGTACCCCCAAAATCCATAAAGAAAGAAGACAAATGTTAGTATTTTGAAAACGCATTTTGAAAGAGAGACATGTTTTCAAACTATTTTTGCAAAAATATAAGTGATCTAAGGTCATAAGTCCACCACAAATCAATCTTCCTTAAACTTAGTCTCTATGCAGGATCTTGTCTTCAATTAAGGTAAGAATTCAAAATTGGATTGAATATTTTATCTTTCATAATACCTAGATAATATGCACTTTGTGATAGTGAAGTTTTCTGGGATTTCAACTCTAACCATCTAGCCATTTATTTATATATATATATATATATATTCTTTCTTTTTTTTTCTTTTTCTTCCCTTAGTTTTCTTAGGCTTTCTTAGTTCACCCATGTAGCGAGCGTATAACCGATGACTCCTAAACCAGACGGTCCTAGGGCACCAGATGAGAAAACATCCCTCGGGTTAAAGGACTCGAGTAAACAAGGCCACAAAACTAAGGGGGATTATTTGATTCTTTTGACCACCGTTAGGCGTGAATAATCATGCTTCTTGAGGCATAGTTATCCAGCTTAATAAGTGATGTTTTATTTATATATATTTTTTTTCTTTTTATTTATTTTATGGCATTTTAGGTCTTTGTTTCCATCCCAAAAATTGTGTAAGTGCGATGTGCATACTATCTAAGGCAAAAAAATTCAAGATAAAATTATCTCCCCAATTTATCTTACTTAGCCTATAATTTTAAACAAGATCCATTATTTTGACTAGGTTTAAAATGTCATAATTAAGGCTTTCTTAATTTCTAAGATCATCTTAATTTTCTTAAAAATAGATCAAAACTTTGTCTCTTATTTCAAAAAGTTTTTTAAAGAAAGAGAAAAATTTCTATACAAAAGAGAAGATTTCTAAAACTATCCTAAAAGAAGTGTAAACGAAAGAAAATCTAAAAACTCTAAGTTAGTAAACCCTCCCCACACTTATCTCATGCATTGTCCTCAATGCATCGTGATGTATGTATGCATGAAACAAATAGAGAGGGAAGGAAAAAATTACCTCAAGGTGGTGGTTCCGGTGGCGGCCTGATTGGTCCACGAAAGGCGGCCCAATCATTCTTGCATGGAGTCCGGAGGAACCCACCAGAAACTTCCATGATACAACCCACTAGAAAGATGTATGCATGTGTGATTTTATTAAAAAATTTACCCCATCTAATTTCCAAATTTTCAAAATAATTTCGGAGTTAAATTTTTCAAAATCCTTGTCCCAGAATGGAATGATTGATTTGGACTCGGAAGTACAGGAACTAATATCGACTCAGAAAAATGACTCAAGTCAAGTAAAGGTTCGGGAGTCGAGATCAGTTCAGGAAGTGGGTCCAAATCAAGAAGATGAAGTTTAAGTCCACATTCATTTTCCCATGATGGAATGTGACTTTCTAAGAGTGGTGATTCAAGTTCAGGAATGACAGGTATGAGAATCAAAACTGACTCTAAAATGTTGCTCAAATTGGGTAACATAACAGGAGTCAATAGTGATTCGGGAATTTGAACAAGATCACAAATTGGAGGATCAAAGTCACATTCCTCATTCAGTTCAATTCCACAAAAATGAGAACTTGCCAATTTATCAATGGGACTTTCAAAAGTATAAATTTGGTCAAGTTCAATATGATCATCATGAATGATTGGTGATTCAATTTCACAATGAATTGGTACAGGATTCAATACTGACTCGGGAAAAGGATTGAAATCAGGTGAAGATACCGGAGTCATAATTGAATCAGGAAGTAGAATTGAATCACTAATTTGAGGTTCATGATCATATTCATGCTCAAGTTCAATTTCAGGAAAAGGATAACTTGCCAAAATGTCAATGGGATTTAAAGTTTGGACAAGTTCAGGTGGGTGTGCTGAAATTGAATCTTGATTTTCAAAATGACAAGAGTCTTGGGTCATATCAATAGAGTTTGGCATAGTTGAATTGGTCAAAGGTTGATAAGATAGAGTTTCCTCATTCCTAAGAATGTTAACCAATTGACTCAATTGTTCTTCCACCTTATTGATAGACTCAGCATGTGATTTTTGACATTGTAATAAAGACTCCTGCAAGATATCCAAACTCTTATCTAGATGTGATGTATCTCCAAGTGGTTGCTCTAGAATGGGAGTATAAGAATCTTGGTTTTGAAAATTTTGTGAATAATGTGAGTCAAAAATGTGTGGAGATTGAAGCTTGGACTCACACAAGAGTTCTTTACTCGTTTCCAAGGCAAATGGTTGTTCATTATGAGGAGGTGGAACTGAGTAAGACTCTTGAAAATACTGTGAAATTGGAGAGGCCAATGTTTCTTGAAGTTGTTTCTCGGCCCTCTGTAGATTAGCTTCTAAACTCTTTAGTAACTCAGATTTTTCTTCAATTGGTGGTTCAGAAAAAGGAGTATAAGAAGCGAAATCGGGGAATGAATATTGTGGATAAGGTGAATATGATGGATAAGGTGGACATGGAGACAAGGAGGTTGATAATTAAACTCGGGGAAGTGAATCCCCATTGACTCTGTGACGAGTTGAAATTATTTTGGAAATTATAGTCATAAGAATGTGGGTATGGGTTGTATTGATTCGGATAAGGCCAACCTGGTGTATTTGGTTGGTGCATATTGTAAAACGCTGGGTTGGAATTATCCGAACCAAATGGAGTTGGTGTGAAATATGGATTCATGTTCGAATTGAAAGAATTGTTATTGTTGAATGCCATTTCACAAACAATCACAAAAAAGAAAAAATCAAACAACAAACAAAAAGAAAACAAAAAATCAAAACCAAGCCTATAGAAGGGTTGACCTAGACCTAGATGTCCCTAGGGGCCAACGTCTATTCAAATTTTATTAGGGCTTGGGTTGTGTGAGTGGGGAGATGATTTTTGGGCTAAGGAAGGGTAATGAAATCCCACCTTATCTTGTATGGGTTTTGCCCTTAATTTCAATTCGTGCAAGTGTGCAATATAGACAAGAATATAACACAAAGCGATAAATCACCCACGTGTTTGTCCTATGCTATATGCAATGCCATATGTACATCTCCATCCAGATCACAACAACAGAACAAAATACAGTATATTGGAATTGAATTGACACGTGCCTAAATGCAAATGTTTAAACCGTTTTAAAAGCATCCAAATACCGTATTTTAGTTCTTTTATTTTTATGGTGTGTAGGCAATCAAAGCAAGAAAGATAGCAGTACAAATCCACTAGCTATTACAATTCATACATCCCAGAACAACAAAATTTACAATGTTCACAAAATTGCCGCGGTTTCGCGGCAAATGTCGCGGTTCCGCGGCTTGTCTTTCGAATCTAGGGCCCTGCTTTCAAGAGCAGGGAGATGCAAAGCTAGGGTCTATTCTACAATATTAAGCACCTATAAATATTTCCCTGCACACCAAAACAGAGAAGACAATGTTAACAAAAACGTGAAAACAAAACCATTCCCTTCCCCGGCAACGGCGCCAAAATTTTGATCGTTGGGGAAACTAGCACTCAAAAGTGCGTATTATGTAAAATCGATGAAAAAGCTCGAATGTGCTAATGTACCCTCAATACTTCCGTTATAGCATGGGCTCAACGGGTCGTATCCACAGGGAAGGGAGGCGATAGAAGCATTGACAGTTTCTATTCCCGTTATTTGTTAACAATTCTTCTTTGTTGAAAGAATGAAAAAGAAAGTGAAAAGAAAAGAAAAGGAAATCCAGAATGTGGTAGGTGAGGAGAGCGATGAAAACGTCGAAGAAAACCAAATTGAAGTGGTTTGGAAAATAAAATAGAAAATAGAATGGAACAAAGATGAACTAAGAAGGATGGTAAAAACACTGATGAATAGATAAAAGAGTTGCCTTTAAAAAATAAAGAAAAAGAAACCTCATGGCTACTAACTACTAAATACTCCACCAACTATGCTAACCTCTTCGAGATAGTTGCCTCACATTTTGATCCTTGGCCATCACAATCCTTGGCTCCAAGAGGCGGTACAAAGCATGGCTCATGGATGGTTCATCACATTCAAAACATTGCATCAAGAACAAGCTAATACAAGCATCACTCATTACACTACTAGCATGAAATAAAAGAGTATGAAATAAAGAGAGTTAGCTTGGTTAGCAAGTTAGATGTTAGAACCCATTATCTTTGGCCATCAATAGCTCTTGCAAGAACAAGGCCTTGTAGAGGCAACCCGATTCATGTGGATTATCAAGTAAGTGGTTAGATGATTAGTGGTTAGTAGTTAGATTGCCATGAGAAGAAAAACTAGAAAGAAATCATGTAGAAGTTGAAGGAGATTACATTGGAAGAGAAAGGAGGCATCTTTACATAGAGTGTCACTCTCTATTACATCAATCCCTTACTTTCTCTCTCTAGAAATCACTCAGCCCTACTACAATGATCTAAGAAAAAGAAATGAAAAATATAAGAAATGAAGAACACTCACCTACACTACTCCTAAAATCTGCACCTACTCCTAAAAACGAAGACTGCTTTCGTTTTGGCCAAAGGCAGGGCTTTTGGTATCAATCTGACTCTATTTTTGTATATACTCATATTTTGTTTTTCTTATATATATATGTATCAATTTCATTTGGTATACTCATTTTTTATACATATATATGAGTTATTTGTGCTTAAGTTAAAATCGATTTACATGTTTAAAAGCACAAACCTTGTTTATGCTTAGCTTACTTCAAATTTTTTAAGCTTATGCATTATGTTTTAAAATTGGTATCAAAATTAAAAAAAAAATTATGTTTATTTGATATCTCAAAATTTGTTTATGAAAGGAAAATTCAAAATTTTGTTTTATAAGAAAAATTCAAAATTTTTGATTTGTATTGCCTATATGCAAGGAGAGCTTAACATCTCTTCTACATATAGATTCATATTGAGTGTATTGTATATTGAGGAGCTTGACAACTCTTCTTTATGTGATACACGTGTGTAGGGGGAGCTTCACATCTCCTCTTATGCATTACACATTATACGTTATGTGAATTAGGGCTTGTCATCCCTCTTTCATGTAATGTATATGTGTAGGGAAGTTACTTAACCGTCTTCCTCTTCATGAATGTATATCGCATATAACCTTTTATTGACTTGTTTGATTTGACCCCTTATTGGTCTCTTTGTTTATGTCAAAAAGGGGGAGAAAAATTTGTTGATTGTTTTTACCCCTTTGTTGATGATTGACAAAAAGAGAGAGAAAGATTTTGGATTTATATGCATATTTTATGAAAAATGATTGTTTATGCATATATGTTTTGTTTTGCAAATAGGAGAAAAAGAATTAGTTTTGTTTTATGCTTGATTAGCATGTTTATTTCCTACATTTGCATACATGTTTATGTGCCTCATTGCATATTTATTTTGTTTATGTGTTATGCATGAGTTAAGGGGGAGCTTCTTTGGAGCTTTACTTTAATCCATGCATATATAACTTCATGAGTTTTGCCATCATCAAAAAGGGGGAGATTGTTGGCCCGAAGGCCCATCACTCTAGTTTTGATGATGATCAACTCATGTAGTTATGTTTACTAATGATCTTGTGTTTAATTAGTGACAGATTTATGATCAAGATCTTAGTAGGTGCATAGCTTCAACAAAGGATTTGAAGTCAAGTTTTGGAGCTAGCACGGTGTTTGGACCAAGTCAAGAAGGCTTCAAGTGAAGACTTCAAGAAGATGAAGACTTGTGTCTAGGTTTATTTTTAGAAGATTTTGTTTTAGTTAAAATGTAAAGGATAGAGTAGTTGGTGGATTGCTCAAGTATCTTATACACACACACTCTTGATTTAGTTTGTTTTACAAAAGATTTTCTATTTTAGAAAATACATATTTGGATTTTGGTTTTCAAGTTTACATATCTTTTATCCAAAACCAAGTTTAGAGCTTAATGTCAAAAACATAGATATTTCACCATGTTTGTGTAGTGGATCATATCCATGCACCATATGCTTTCAAAGTTGTTTAAATATCTTGTTTTTGTATTTGGAGAAGTTTTGGGAAAACAAGTTTTAAAAAAAACCAAGTTTGGAAAAATACTGTTTTCATTTGAGCCAATTTATCCATATTACAAAAATAGTCCAAATCATTTGTAACATGCCTTGATTTTATGCAAGCATGTTTGTTTATCAAAGTAAAGTGCTAAAACTATTTTTGTAGATTTTCTGTATATTTATGGGATTTTTATGTGAGCCAAAAGACCAAGTTTTTAATCCCTAGTTCAGACATGACCTGGCTTCAGCCGGTCGACCGACGTGCACAGACGTGCACGCCAGTTCTGCAGGAGGGCCGGCCGACCGACCCGGTCAACCGTCCAGAGAGCTCTGCTCTCTGGAAAGGCCCCGGCCGACCGAGCGGTCGACCGGACAGAGGGGTTGCTCTCTGTATCCTGACTCGGTCGACCGGCCGATCGACCGATGGCTCAAACGGTCTGAAATATGACTGTTGGCCGGTCGGCCGGACGGTCGACCGACAGGCCTGACAGACCCCAACGGCTAGTTTTTCTTAGCCTATAAATTTGGGGGTTTGGGCATTGTTTTTTAACAAGATTTTTGGAGAGTTTTTAAGCCAGTTTTTCATATTCTTTTAAGAGGTTTTTCTCCACAAAATTGAGAGCAAATATTTTCAATCAAAAGGAGAGTTTATTAAGAGTGTTTTAAAAGAGATTTCTTTGAGTTTTCCTCCACCATTCTCATCCTTGTTTCTCACACAACACTTGAGCTATCCATTGCTATATCTACCTATAGGAGTTTGTTGTGAGAGGATTTTAGGTGATCAAGAGTTGTGATCACCAAAGTTCATCTTTGCGCTTTGAGGAGGCGGACGTGTGTGTTCGTATTGTTTCGGGTCTTAGTGTGGACTCGATTTTTCGGGTTCGGGTGCGAACTCTTTGTTTGAGGTGCGGCCTCGGCGAGCCGGTGGGCTTGCGGTGTGGTCGGACTAGGGAGTCCGAGAGTTGTAGGTGTTGCGGCACCGGGAGATCCATTGGGATCGATTATAGTGGAAATCCTTCGTGTGTCGAAGGCTGGGATGTAGAGCAAGGGTGCTCGAACCTCGAAACAAATCCCTTGTGTTTGCGATTGCTCACTCTCTCTCTCTCTCTCTATCTCTTGTCTATATCTTGCATGCTTATATTGTGTTTATCTTTTCAAGCTTGATATACATTGTGTGCTATATTGATATACTTGCTTGGGTTGTTTGCTAACACTTGTATTTAACCAAGAGAGCCAACGCGGCACCTCAACCCTTATCTAGGGGAATCTAGAGGAGTTAGTCCAGAGCCCTTCATGGGGAATTCGGCTACACTCTTGTGTTATACGTGGTGTTTAGTTTAAATAGTTTGTTTAGGTCATAATAGTTTTTACTTTCGCATTATTTGGCATTAAGTGACCATTAGATTAGCCATCACCTATTCCCCCCTCTAGGTGAACTTACAAATTCGTCATGGCACGCCGAAGCGGTAGACCACGTGATGTTTTATAAATTTGATCACGTCAGATGTCTTCACCTCCTATAGAGGAATAGCCTCTGCCCACTTTAGAAGTAATCAGTTATGACTAAAATAAATCGATATTCTTTGGATAAAGGCGGGCTGATAGGACCAACCATGTTCATTCCCCATATCTCAAATGGCCAGGAAGAAGTTGTAGGATGAAGATGTCCTGGTGTCAGATGAATGAAGTCCTATGGATCTGACAAGCACGGCATCACTTAGCGTAAGCGATGGCATCAGGGAACATCTTTGGCCAATAATATCAAGGTCTTCGAAGTCGATCTTCAAGTTTTGAACGAGGTTGGTGAGCTCCACACATACCGTTATGAGCCTCTTTGAGTGCTTCCAGTGCTTCTTTATGTAACAAGCAGCGGAAAAGGATTCCATCATGTGATCGGCGATACAGTGCTCTCATGATCGCATTATAGCAGAATTTAGGGGCTTTTCTTCTATTGGCAGCCGCCTCTTTGGGGTCATCAGGCAGAATGCTGTACAATGCGGAGTCGATGTATGAAAATCGTCAATCCCTGATCTCTGGACCTACTGAAGTCTTAAGAGTTTTTTTGACTTGAACGTTCCCGTTGGAATCTGATAATTTTTGAGTGCGAGTTTCGGACAGTACATGTCATGGTTGTAGACGAGTACTTTCTCTGCCACTCTGGCTGGAAGAGCCAAGGAAGCGGCGAGGGAAGCCAGTGCATCTGCATGCGCATTTTGCTGGCGAGGTACATGGTCGATGTAGAAGTTTCTGAACCTCTCTGCCATGTAGATAGTTGCATTGTGATAGGGGACTAAGTCTTCATGTCTGACTTCGTACTCCCTGCGAACCTGGTTAACGATGAGATTTGAATCACTGTATACTTCGAGATTTTTAACGCCAATCTCATCAGCGATTTGCATCCCGATCAAGAGAGCATTGTACTCTGCTATATTGTTAGAACACGGCTCAGTTAATAAGAATGCATGAGGGAGTACGTAGTTCTATGGGGAGACAAGTACTAACCCCACTCCTACTATAATATTTCCTCGAGGACCCGTTCATGCGCCGTCAAAGAAGAGTTGCCACACCTGTCCTTCGAAAGATATCTGGGTCAAGAAAATTTTGGCGACCTCATCTGGGAGATCTTCATAAAGTTTGGTTGTTTTTAGATCTGGATGCTTCCAAGAAATCTGCCACTACCTGTCCCTTCACAGCTCTTTATGGCAGAAATTGCATCTAATATTGGGATAGCAATATAGCCCATTTTGCCAATCGACTATTTAGTGATGATGGCTTCATCATAAGCAATCTTAAAGGATTGACTTTTGATATGACATGTATGGTTTGGCCCACCAAGTAGTGTCGCGTCTTCTGGAAGGGAATACCAACGCCAAGCATTTTTGATCAGGTTGTATTGATATTCAACTTCGATCATTATTCTACTCAAGTAATAGATTATCTGCTCATGTCTCTGATCATTATTCTAGGCTAGTAAAGCTCCTAGAGAATGATCCATAGCTCGAACGTATATCAAAAAAGATTTTCTCGATATTGAAGCTGTAAGAACAGGTGGATGCATGAGGTACCGCTTCATTTCCTTGAACACTTGTTGGCAAATATCGTCCCAGATGAATGAAACACCTTTCTTCATTAATTTGGTGAAGAGTTGGCATCGTCCTGAGAGATTTGAGATAAACCTCTGGATATATGCTAGTCGCCCTTACAATCCTCTAAGTTCTCTAAGATTTCTCGGAGGTTGCATCTTCTGGACGGCACGAACTTTCTCTTGGTCGAGGTTGATTCCTTTAGATGTTACGACAAACCCAAAGAATTTACCGCTGGCTACCCCCAGAAAGGATTTGGTGGGATTCATCTTCAATTAATGTGCCTACATGATATCGAATATTGTCTTCAGATTTGTTATGTGATCGCCTTTGGTACGTCTTTTCACTACAATATCGTCTACGTAGCATTCTACTATTTTGCGTATATGCTCATGAAAAATTGCATTCATAACATCTGTTGCCCCTGCATTCTTCAACCCGAAGGGCATCACAGTATAGAAGTACACCCCTAGTGGTGTCCTAAATGATGTATGCTTCTTATCATTAGGGTATATCTTAATTTGATTGTATCCAAAAAATCCATCCATGAAGGACATCCGTTCAAACCCACATGTGTTGTCGATCATGACATCTGTGATTGGAAAGGAGAACTCATCTTTAAGACACACCTCATTTAATCACGAAAATCAATGCAAATTCGGATCTTTCTATTCTTCTTCGTGACAGGGACGATATTGGCTACCCAATCAGGGTGTTGTTCTTCCCTGATGAAACTAGAGTCCATAAGCTTCTTGACTTCTGACTGAATCGCTTCCATTATCTCCAGGCGGAACCGTCATTGTTGTTACTTGATAGGCTTTACGTCCGGATTGATGTTGAGGCGATGCATAGCCACCTGAGGGTCAAGCCCAGACTTATCCTTTCTTTCCAGGCGAAAACATCTATATACTCTCGCACGAGAGATATTAGATCTTCCTTCTCTGGCGATGATAAGCTTTCGCTTATAAAGATAGGCTTAGGATTGGCCTCATCTCCCAGATTAACCTGGGTTATCTTCTCCTTTGTAGGTGGTTCACGTTGTTTAAAGCAAATATCCGGAAGAGTATTTAGGTGTTTGATCCAAGTATCTATATCTGACCGGATCATTTCTTCATTTCCATCTTCCAGATGGCTTGTTGAAACCATGTTTCCTGAAAATTCTTTGAAGATGTTGCCGAAACTGACATCTGACTCCCATGATGACGTGCCTGATGAGTGATTATGGTATAATGACCCTTCAAACTCAGAGGCTGAAGGGATCAGAGTTGACACATAGCCCAACCCCCTACAACTTCCCTTTTGGAATGAAGGATCGAAGTAGTGTTCTCCTTCCTTTGCCAAATTCAAGCCAAGACCACTTGTTAGGTCATACTCCATGTTCTCCATCATTCTGAGTACATTTGACTCATAATGAAAGAACTGAGGAAGTTCAATCTCACTTTTTGAGTCTTCGTAAGTCGTTGGTTTGGACTCGACTCTTCCGAGAAAGATCAATTTTTTTCCTTTGCGTCTTGTTGGGACCTCGAAGAAAAATCCTTGCGCATCACTGACGCTTTGATATACCGTGAGAATGATCTCACCAATACATGCAAATACAGAAAAGTAAGCCAAATCTAACTCTTCATTAATATACCACTCGCCTACATCATTGGCAGTGTTATTGACATCGAGCTTATTAACGCTCATTACAAGTGGATTCAGCTTCCAAAGATATTCTTCTTCTGACTCTGACTCGACATCAGCTTCGTTACCAGAGTCTAGTTTCTCTGGCTGGGGATTCTCGTCTGTCTCCAGAGAATCCTTGCAGAGAAGGGAGTCTGTGAAGTAGTTCTCTACCCCCTTGAATGGATGCCTTTTGACAATCAACATTCAGAGTTTTCCATCTCTGTCAACATACTTCATGACTTGATGGAGAGTAGAGGAGACGATGGAGTTGCAATAAATTCATGGTCATCCCAGAAGTAAATTATATGAAGTGTCGGCATTAATACATAGCACGTCACCTCGGATCTTAGGTCCCTGATCTGACATTTGAGTTTAATCTTTCCCATTGGACGCGTACCATTGGCATTGAACCCGTAAATGGTAGTTTGAGTGACACTCAATCGGTGAGTGGGGATTCCCAAGTGTTGCATGACCCGGTGGGGCATGATGCATAATGCGGATCCTGGATCTACCTGAATGCGACTTTCAGATGATCCAATATACCCTATGAAGTATACGGGTCTATCATGTTTTCCATTAACCTGCATGTCGTCTGGAGTGAAGATTATACAGGGGCATGTTGAGAAGTGTAGAGGCAGTTTTCTTTATCCTCCTCTGGTTCAGCCGGAATCCGGGCCATGAAGGCCTCAGCATCGGCTAAAGCTTCTCTCAGAGCTTCCCTTGTTGACTTGGACAGTCTCAGGAGATCATAAAGGGTGAGCCTGGCTGGGATGTTGGCTAGTTGAGTCAAGACATCAAAGTGGTAAGGTCTCGAAGATCCTTCCGCTTTGTCCTTTGGGAGAGTCTTGGCGTACTGAAGCTCCTTTTGCTTCTCCACAGGTTGCTTCGTGGATTGCTTGGTTAGCTCTGGAGTGGGTTGAAGCGGATCTACTACCGTTTCATCATACTTCTTCAAGTACGATTGACCCGAGTGAAAGAGACGCATTCTACAGCAAGGACGATTGTCTCCTCCTCAGAATCAGTTAGAGAGGCAACATCGGTTTCTGCTTCCCGGCAGGTGTTTGGACACACATTGCATAAACATTATTATATTCCTATACATATTCTGTAATAAATCATTACAAACTCACTTTTCTTAATGTTCTAATCCTTGCAGGATGATAAAGAGAAGATAATCATGAAGCCTATCCAAACCAACCCAAAAGTTCAAATAAAAAAGGGATCGACTCAAATTTAGAGAATTTTTAGTCTATCTTATCTGAGGATTGAATTTACCAGATAAGATAATACTATAAAAATTCAAAAAAATGAATTTTTGAAGACCCTATTGGGTTTGCTGAGGATAAATGGACAACGGATGAGATGAAGCAATTTAGATTCGGATTCAAATTGGATGCAGTTTAGCATTTTAATCATAACTTTTGCTACTGAATCTCAAATTTAATGATTCAAGATGATCCAGAAAGAAGATTTAAAGGGCTACAACTCTTATGTTGATCACTATTTCAAATCTATCATATGATAAGCAATATTCAGCAATCAACGAGCCAATAAGCTACAGATCAGAATTCTAGATAAATCAAATGTGGAGATAAGGGGAAGATTGAAATTCAAAAATAGCCAACTCTTCCTATATCCCTATGCTCTCCGTTATCACTATTTTCCTATAAATACCTATATTCATTGAGAGAGAGAGAGAGAGAGAGTACAGGTGAGAGCTGAAAAGTCAGAAAAAGAGAGTTTTGAGCGTTGTAATGCGAGATTGGAGAGGATCAAGGGGTATTTAATGCTTATTGAATAAAATTCAGAATTCTTCTTCACGATCTTGCAGCGTTCAGTCTAAGTCTTTCTTTAATTTTCTCCTTTTTTATGCTATTCTTTTCTTGCATATTTGATTCCATGAAGTCATCTCTTTTCTTTTATTGGCTTCTTTTATTTTCAGCATCGCTTGGAGGAGGGAGACAATAAGGTTCACTGGTTCATCTTCCTCTTCCCTTCGTACCAATCTCTTAATTTCTTTTTTTACTTTGGTTATTCAAATCTTCGCAAAAAGGTTAGTATTTCTTTCTTCTTTTGCTTTCTTCATATTTTATTTTTCTTTTACTTTATTCATATTTTTATTTTGCTTTTGCTTTCTTCTACAAGATCTTTATTTATTTATTTATTTTCAAATAAATAAAATTCAAACCTTCATCCAAGGGATTTCTCAACTAGAATAAGATAAAAGTGAGATTTTTAATAGCTAAATTTTCAAGAACAAGTCATTGTGGATTCGATCCTATACTTGCCATTACACACTTTGTTAAAAAGATTATAGTAAGTTTAGGTTTCATAACTTGTACGTGATTCAACAACGATGGAGTTTTTCATAAACTTTGAAATGCGAACAGTTTTTGGCGCCATTGCCGGGGACTTGTGAAAATTTTTGGTTTTGAAAATCAACATCTAATCTTTTTCTAGTCTAATATTAAAAAAATTAAAAAATTAAAAAAATTATCAAAAATTTAAAAAATTCAGAAAGTTAAATCTTAAAAAAAATTTCAAATTTCTTTTCTTTTTTTATTATTTGTCTTTCCATCCCTAAGATTGAATTTCAAATTTTCTTTTGCGGGGATATTGCATAAACAAAGGAAGACTTGCACAACAACAAGAAGCTTGCATGCTTATGACATATTGCTTTGCTAAAATAAAAATAAATAAAAACTTACTTGCTTTAGAGTCGCCGGAAAGGTTAGTATTTTCTAACTCTACCCACGAATCTCTTGTCAGTGGGGTTTTAGAGGTGCTTATTGATTGAATTTTGTGTTGCATTAGTGCATACTTGCATAAAAAGATCTTAAGAGTTGTCCCCCCTCATATAAGGTCGGGATTTCATCACCCGTTCCTTGGCTCAAAAATCACAACCGCATTTAAGTTTTTTTCCCAAGCTTGACCTAATTTAAAATCAGTTAGAACTCAGCCACTAGGATTTCGAGCTCATTTAAGTGGAACTATTTTGGGAAGACTCCGGTAAACACTTTCAAGCTTTCGAAGAGGAACTTCCTTGTCTAGAAAGGTGACTAACCCATTGCGGCGGTGCCTGGCCTGGAGGAAGAACTGAATCGCTTATTTTACAGGTCTAACCGGTAAAACCACTATCCTTCCAACCCAGTTAGGAGCTGTCTAACTTGGGAGAATTCTATTCCCTTAAGATTAGTGGTTGAAAAAAAACTGATTACCTTTAAATTAAATTCAAGATAAAAAAATACTTGATTGCAATTGATTGGTTGAGTCATCTTGTGTGTAATCTTATTTAGGATTTAGAAAATCCTTTATCAGTGCAGTACCCTGGTTCATGCGAAAGTGGGTTCGTATTAAGGGTCGATTAGAATCCATTATTGTTCTGACCCTACTGCAACAATGGGTGACGCTAATGAAACCAAACAAATGACCTTAAAGGATTACATGTATCCTACAAGATCCACCCAACCTTCCTGTATCACCTTGCCAGCCCTTACGATAAATTTTAAGATTAAATCCGGGATGATACAGATGCTTTCAGTCTTTCGGGGATTGGCAAATGAGAACCCATATCAACACGTTAGGGAATTTGAGGATATTTGTGGGACCATGAAGTATCATCAAATGACAGAGAAATCCCTAAAACTTAGGTTATTCCCTTTTCTCTAGAAGAAGGAGCCAAATCTTGGCCTCTTTCTCTCCAACCGGGTTCAATTTCTTCTTGTGTAGGATTAGCCAAAGCCTTCTATAGGAAGTACTATTCTAAGCAGAAAACTGCTACCATACGTCAAGCCCTCAGCACCTTTCATCAACTACAAGGAGAGACGTTCTTCACATATTTTGAAAGATTCAAGGATCTTTACTTGAGTGTCCCCATCACGGATTCGAAAAGATCTGCTTAATTCAAATTCTTTACGAAGGGTTAGACTACTCGAATAAGACCATGATTAAGTCCCTTTGCAATGAAACATTCTCGAGCAAAATAGTCGATGATGCATGGCAGTTCTTTGAAGAAGTATCAGAAAATACTCTAGAATGAGAGCCTGTTAGTGTTGATAATAAGCAACTTACCACCTTAACTGCCACTAACAAAGGTGGTATACATAAATTCAACCCTAATTTTGAGAGTGATGACAAATTGACATCAGTAGTACGAAGACTTGAAGCATTAGAATTGAGCAAGGGAACACAATCTTCAGCTCCCGAACCATCTAAGTCAGTGGTGTCTCCCGTTTGTGTCCTTTGTGATATCCAAGACCACTTGGTTGAACAATGCCCCGGGTTGCCAATTATCAAAGCAGAGCAAGCAAATGTACTCAATACATTTCATAAGCCCAATCCCAACAAAAACCCATTTAGTGAAATATACAATCCGAGATGGCAGAATCATCCCAACCTCTCATGGAAGTCTCCTCAAGGACAAGGATATGATGGATCATCATTATTTTAAGGACCATCTTCTAATAATCAATTTCACAAGGTAATTCAATTCAATGCAACACCATTTGTTCCTCCATATGTCCCTCCTAATCAAAGAAAACCATCTTTAGAGGACACTCTCCAACAATTCATGCAGAGCTAACTAATAACTAATCAAACTCAAGCCCAAATGTGTCACAATCAGGATCAGACGATAGCCAGGCTCGAGGTTCAGATAGAACAGTTAGCTGCAACTATTAGGGGGAGAAAGAGAGAAAGGACATTTTCTTAGTCAAACTGTGTCCAACCCGAGAGGACAACATGCTCCTCAAAATACTCCAACAGGCCAGTTTGAAATTAGTTCTGATTCAAACCATCAAGTCCAAGCCATCCATATTTTACGGTCAGGGAAGAGAGTGGACAACCAAGTCCAAGATCCACCAAACAATTCTAATATTGTAAAAGAAAAAGAAAAAAAGGAACCAAAGGAGTCAACAAAGAAAGATGATCAAGTTATCGTTGACAATAAAGATAAATCTTTTGTGCCCAAAGCCTCATTTCCTCAACGTCTTCAACCAACTAGGAAGAAAAATCACTGTGAGAAAATTTTAGACGTTTTCAAATACGTCCAAATCAACATTCCCTTCCTGGATGCCATTAATCAGATACCTTCATATGCTAAATTTCTAAAGGACCTAACAACGATCAAGAGGAAAAGTTCTGTGCCTCGTGAAGCTGCATTTGCTACACAAGCATCATGCTCATCCAGCAATCCATTGCACCCAAATATGAGGATCCAGGGAGTCCAACTATTTCTGTTAGGACAGGAGATCAGGTTATAGATCGGTGTCTACTAGATTTAGGGGCAAGTGTAAACCTCTTACCCTATTCTGTATACAAACAATTAGGTTTAGGGGAGTTACAACCCACTAACCTTACATTGCTTCTAGCAGATAGGTCAGTTAAGGTCCCCAAGGGAATTGTTGAGGATGTTTTTAAAGGTCGACGAATTCTATTTTCCTGCTGACTTTATGGTCTTAGCACTGAACCAGTTAGAGATCCAATCAATCACTCCCTTGTGATTTTAGGGAGACCATTCCTTACTACTGCTGATGTTGTTATTAGATGTAGGAATGGAGTCATGACCTTGTCATTTGGGAATATGACAGTTGAGCTAAATGTTTTCCATACTAGTTCCCAACCATATGTAATGGACGATCATGAGGAGGCCAATATGATTGATATGTTGATCAATCACACCTTTGAGGAGTCTTCCTATGAAGACCTCTTGGAGAAATGCTTAGCCCATTTTGGAATGAATTTTGATATTGAGGAGTCTATAGAAGAGGTGAACGCATTGTTAGATCTGTCCCCATCATGGACACCAACCTATGGAGAACTAAGGTAGAACCCTCACTATTGTCAACATCTGTTCCTGTTCCATCAATCGTCGAGCCTCCCAAGTTAGACCTCAAACCTTTACCGACACATTGAAGTATGCCTTTCTAGGTGAGTCAAAAACCTTACCTGTAATCATATCATCTCATTTAGATAAGGACAAAGAAGAAAAGTTGCTAGATATTCTTGAGGAACATAAGGAAGCCATAGGATGGACCATAGCAGACATCAAGCGAATTAGCCCCTCTGTAGTAATGCACCAAATTCATCTTGAAGAGAATGTCAAGACCTCGAGAGAATCATAGAGGTGTTTAAACCTTCTTTTGAAAGAGGTGGTGAGAGCAGAGATAATAAAATTGTTAGATGCGGGTATCATTTACCCTATCTCTGATAGACAGTGGGTTAGTCCGATACAAGTTATACCCAAAAAGTCTAGAGTCACAATTGTTACTAATGAGTATAATGAGTTGGTTCTAACTCGTGTTCAAACTGGTTTGCGAGTGTGCATAGACTATAGGAAACTCAACTCCATGACTAGGAAAGATCATTTTTCTCTGCCTTTCAACGACCGAATTTTAGAACGTATTGCCGGTCACGCTTATTATTCCTTCCTCGATGGTTATTCAGGATATAACCAAATCCACATTGCTCATGAGGACCAAGAGAAAACAACATTCACATGTCCGTTTGACAAATGCAATTGCATATTGTCGCATGCCCTTTGGGCTATGCAATGCACCAGCTACTTTTCAGCGGTGTATGTTGAGGATCTTTTCAGATATGGTTGAGCGATTTCTAGAGGTTTTCATGGATGACTTCTATGTCTTTGGATCTACTTTTAATAAGGGTTTATATCATCTATCATTGGTATTGATAAGATGTAAGGAGAAGAACCTATTTCTCAATTGAAATAATGTTATTTCATGGTGAAATCCGGGATTGTCTTAGGACACATTGTTTCTGATAGAGATATAGAGGTTGATAAAGCTAAGGTAGAGCTAATCGCCAAATTATCACCTCCTAGAACTGTTCGAGAGGTGTGATCTTTCTTAGGCCATGCTGGATTTTACCGCCGCTTTATCAAAGATTTTTCCAAAATCTCCAAATCTCTTTGTGATCTTCTAGCAAAGGATGTTCCCTTTTAGTTCACCCCTTCTTGTTTGGAAGCCTTTGAAAGGCTAAAGACTGAGTTAACCTTAGCACCCATCATCCAACTACCTGATTGGAATCTCCCATTTGAGGTGATGTGTGACGCTTCTGACTATGTTGTAGGGGTTGTCCTAGGCCAACGAGTGGATAAACTTTCTCATGTCATTTGTTATGCCAATAAGACTCTTAACGACGCCCAACTGAACTATTACACCACTGAAAAAGAGTTGTTGGCAGTCATTTTCGCTCTTGACAAATTATGTCCATACCTTATAGGTTCTAAGATCCTAATCTACACCGATCATGCAGCTTTAAAGTACATTCTCATGAAAAAAGATGCTAAAGCCCGTTTAATCCATTGGATCTTACTCCTGCAGGAATTTGACTTACAAATCCATGATAAAAAGGGAGCTGAGAATGTTGTAGCAGATCATTTGTCTAGGATTGTGGTCGAATCTGTGTCCGACTCACTACATGTCCTTGAGACATTTCCAGATGAGCAGTTAATGCCCATCTCCTTTTTAATTATTCCATGGTATGCTGACATTGTGAATTATCTTGTCACGAAATAAATGCCCGATTCATGGACCAAGCAAGAACAATTGCGTTCTTAGTTAGGGTCAGATGGTTCTTCTGAGATGAACCATACTTGTTCAAGTACTGTCCCGATCAGATCATTCGACGCTGCGTTCCTGACTCAGAATTTAGGAGCATCCTTTCATTTTACCATGACCAAGCCTGTGGAGGCCATTTTAGTGGGAAGAAAACTGCTACAAAATTTTTGCAATGTGATTTTTATTGGCCCACTCTATTTCGTGACGCTCATATCTACTGTCAATCATGTGATCGTTGTCAAAGATTAGAGAAGATTGCACGCCAAAATGAAATATCGTTAAACCCGATCTTAGTTGTCGAAATCTTTGATGTTTGGGACATTGACTTCATGGGTCCCTTTCCTATATCCCATAGATATCAATATATCCTTGTAGCAGTTGACTACGTCTCTAAATGGATAGAGGCTGTAGCATGTAAAATCAATGACCACAAAGTTGTGGTAAACTTCTTGAAAGAGAATGTATTCTCTCATTTTGACTTTCTTCATGCAATCATCAGCGATGATGGAAAATAATTCTGCAATCGTACATTTGAAGCCTGATTGAGGTTGTACCTGCCAATAAGAATACAAAATTTCAGAATTAAGAATGAAAGGTGCAAGTTACTCAATTCTACCGCAATATCAAGTGGCTATGCGGGTCGTGATCCACAAGGAGGGACTAGCGATGGAAGCTTTTTAGTAATTTCTCTTTCAGGCTACAATGTATGGTTAAAGTTCTTCTTTAGTTCTTTAAAAGAAAAAGAAAAAATTGAGTTAAAGTTAAATTAGGAAGAAGATGGTAGATTAAGAAGATGGAGAAACTAGAAATGATATGTACAAAGAAATAGAAAATGAGTGATAAAAGTGATAGATTGTGGTGTTCTAAACTAAAGAATTAAAAGAAAAGAATCTAAAAGTTACTTACCTCCTTTGGCCAAATGCTTACCTTGAATCTTTTGCAATGATGTTACCTTGAAGTGAGGCGATCAATGTATAGCCCATAAGAGTTGATTCATGTCTCCTCCACATTATATCATCAAGATGTTGTAAGTATGAAGTGATACAGAATGAAACTAAAAATCTATCATCATGAGCTATCGGTGGCACTCGCAAAGCCAAGGCTCTTTCGATGTTTAAGACTCACTTGGATAGCAATTGATACCAAAAGGAGCAAAGTAGAGAAGAAGAAGAACACAAAAATAAGGTACATACAAAAGGGGAACTACAAATTCGATTTTATAACAATAAGAAAAAAGAAGAAAATCTTACACCGGTGTCACTCTCAGCACAAGCTTCATTCTCATTCTTCTATGAAACTCTAATCTCCTCTGATTTACATAAATTAAAACTGAAAATTACATGAAAAGAAAAACAAAAACCTACACTAAAAAGAATAAAAAAGTGGACTAAATTCTATCTCTACATGGTCGTCCTCTCTGGTCTCTAAAAATTCCAGTATTTATAGGCAAAACCCAATGTAGGAGAGTGTACAAAGAGAGGGGGAGCAAACGCTCCCCCTAACTCCTTAACAAAGCCGTGAAAACGCGGCTTTAGCCGCGTTTTCATGGCCAGGGTATGGCCAGGTGGCCACACCTTGTTGGTGGTAATCCCCGGCTTTGTGATTTGCTTTTATCTTCAGCTGGATTTGCAGTTTAAGTCTGGGATTTTAACGAGATGACCTTTGATCTTTGGCTTCAACCGATTGATTTGCAAGGGCTTGTTCTAATTTGTTTTCAACCGATCTGAACTGACCTGATCTGCCCTGATTTACTGAGTTCGAATTAATTCTGATTTAAATCAGAATTTGATGGGTTTTTGGGCTCATTTCTCTTCCCTCTCCTTTAGGAATGGGCCTGCAAATAAATTAAACAATAATTAGGAAAAAGTAGAGTTTATAAGTATGAGAATATGATAATGAATGTGCAATATTAGACTGATCACACCCCCATACTTATCTTTTGCTCGTCCTTGAGCAAAACAACTAAACAAAAAATTATTAGACCACTTTCGCAGGTCACGCGATTGCACTAAATCTGTGCAACAAGTCGTTAAACCTTTAGGTTTCCCCTAGAGGATAAGTTTTGTCTCGTGAGAGTTTTCAGTGGATTACACTCACAAAATCCGTAAAGAAAGAAAAAAAATGTTAGTATTTTGAAAACACATTTTGAAAGAAAAATATTTGAAATATTATTGTAAGTTTTAAGTAATCTATAAGTTATAGGAAAACTGAATTTTTCATTCCTAAACTTAGTCTCTATTCAAAAATTTGTTATCAATTAAAGTAAGGAGTCAAATTGTATTCTCATCTAGTCTATTACTTTACCCTAAGTCATATGCACCTTGTGACCGGGAAAATTTTGACTAAGGGTTCTTTAACTCTAACACTTATGCCTTATTTATTTATTTTTTATAATATTCTTTTTTATTTTATTTTTGGTGGTACTATTCCTTAATTCTATTAGGCTTTCTAATTTGCCCATGTAACGAGCCTTTAATCAGTGACTCCCAAACCAAACGGTCTTAGGGCACCGGGTGAGAAAATACCCCAAAGATTTAAGGACTCGAACAAATAAGGCCACAAACTAAGGATTTTATTATATGAATCGCTTTTAGGCGTGAATACTTATGCTTTATTAGGCACAAATACCCAGCTTAATCAGAGAATTTTTATATATTTTTTTCTCAAACTTATCTAATCATCTTTCGCATAAATACCAAGGCTTACTTAGGCCAATGCACCTAGCTAATCAATAATTAGATTTGTTCATCTTTCATAGATATATTTTTTTCTTTTTTTTCTTTTTTTAATAAGGCATAAGAATCTTTGTTTTTGAACCCTAAGTGTGAAAGTGTATAAGGTGTGCATATTTCTTCAAGATAAAGATTAAGACTAAATTACTTTCACAAACTTTCTTCCTATCCTTAGAAATCAAATAAATAATTTTATTTTGACCAAGTATAAGAAATCTTAATTATGATTCTCTTATTCCTTAAAATTGACTTAATTTCTTACAAAAATATGTCAAAATATTGTTTCTATTTTCAAAAAAATTTTAAAAGTAAAGAAAATGTTAAATTTTTTTGTTTATAATAAAAAGAAAAACCTAAGTTATGTTAGACCCTCCCCCACACCTATCTCATGCATTATCCTCAATGTATGAATTAATGCATAGATGCATGAAAAAGAAGAAAGGGAAGGAAAATATTACCTTAAGGTTGTAGTTCCGGTGGTGGTCTGATTGGTCCACGAAATGCGGCCCAATTAAATTTTCATGGAGTTCTGAGGAACCCACCAGAAATCTCTCTTATATAACCCACTAAAATGATGTATATATGACCAATTTTTATTAAATATTTTACCCCATCTAATTTTCAAATTTCACAATTAATTCGGAGCCAATTTTGTCAACCGCCTTGTCCTAAAATGGAGTGTGAAAAGATAGAATGATTGACTTGGCTTAGGAAGTACGGAAACTAATACCGACTCAGAAAAGTGACTTAAGTTAAGTAAAGGTTCAAGAGTCGAGATTGGTTCAGGAAGTGGGTCCAAATCAAGAAGTTGAACTCAAGTCCACATTCATTTTCCCACAATGGAATGTGACTTAATATTGGTGATTCAAGTTCAAGAATGACAGGTGTGGGAATCAAAACTGATTCTAAAATATTATTCAAGTTGGGTAACAAAACAAGAGTCAATATTAATTCGAAAATTTAAACCGGATCACAAATTTGAGAATCTAGGTCACATTTCTCATTGAGTTCAATTTCATAAAAATGAGAACTTGCCAATTTGTCAATGGGACTTTCAAAAGTATGAAATTGGTCAAGTTCAATATGATGACCATCAAAAATGGGCGATTCAATTTCATTATGAATTGGCAAAGGATCCAATGTTGACTCGAGAAAAAATTGAAATCAGGTGAAGACACCGGAGTCATTATTGAATCAGGAAGTAGAAGTGAATCACTAAATTGAGGTTTAGAATCATATTCATTCTCAAGTTCCACTTCAAGAAAGGAATAACTTGCCAAACTGTCAATGTCATTTTCAAAATTTGGAGTTTGGGCAAGTTCAAATGATTGTGCTGAAATGGAATCTTGTTTTTCAAAACAACATGATTCATCGGCTCAACAGAATGGTTAGCGACATCAGAAATGGTAAAACGGTGAGAACGGAGAGTATGAACCACCATATCTATGTCATGATTATGAGCATTTTGAGCCTGAGTCATGGCTTCAAGTATCTTTTCATAATTGATTGGTTCATCGTATTGTTGCAACTGGACTTGAAAAGATGAAGTGTTATTTTGGAATTGTGGTGAAATTGTGAGTTCGTCAGATTTTGTGATTGTTGTTTGGACTCACGCATACTCATTTCCAAAATTGATAGTTTTCTATTTTGGACTGGTGGAACTGAGTATGAATCTTAGAAATATTGTGGACAAGATGGATAAGGAGGATAAGTTGGTTGAAAATTGAACTTGGGGGAGGTGAATCCCCATTGACTCTGTGAAGAGTTGAAATTATTTTGGAAATTGTGGTTATAAGAATGGAGCCATCTGTTATATTGATTCGGATAAGACCAATCCAGCACACTAGGCTGGTTAAAGTTATGATATGCCGGGTTGGTAATATCCAAAAAAGAGGTTGGTGTGTAATATGGATTACCATTAAAATTGAAAAAATTGTTATTATGAGCCATATCACACAAGAAATGTCAAACACAAATAAAGAAAAAAAGCAAACAAATAAAAAGAAAAAAAATCTAACCTAAGTTAGGGTAAACCTTAGACCTAGACGACTCCTAACTGGTTAGACTGTCCACGAGAGGTATAATGCAGACTTTGACCACAAGCTAATCAGCCAGGTCAGGGCAAAATTGGTGGGAGGTATCCGCGCAAAAGCGACAGGTCTAATTAAGCCAAACCACCAGCCTTCGGAGTTTCGCCCCTCAATCCCTTTCCTTAAACACTAATTTGGTAGGAGTCAAATTCTAACACCTTCCCCCTTAGGATAATCTCCTAATTGAGTCCGAGATGTCCCTAGGGCTAACGTTTACTCAGTTTTAATTAGGCTTGGGTTAGTGAGTGAGGAGATTGTTTGTGGGCTAAGGGAGGGTAATGACTTCCCCACCTTATCTTGTTTATAGACAAATCTTTAAATCAATTTAGTGCAGTGTACAAGTATATAGAAAAAAGTAACACTCAAGCAATATTTCATATAAGAATGAACCTTATACTAAATGCTATGCACACATACCTTGGCTCCAGCACTCTTCAACAGTAAATAGAAAATGTAATGAAATAGACACGTGCCTAAATGCAAAGTCTAAATCATTTTTAGTATTTACAATCAACTTTTTACTGTTCTGTTATAAATATATATACAGTGAGTCAAATAAAGAGATAAATGCTACAGATATTTAAACTATGCAATTCAGCTAACCTGCAGAAAATACAGGTTAGTAGTTCACTCAGATTGCCAAAAGAATGTAGCAAATCTGAGGGCTTCTGGGCTCTGCTTTCTTGAGCAGAGTCCAGGGCCACTTATATGTCCACTTCAGCAGAAATTCCTTGTTGTTAAATCTGTACACCAAAAACAAAGAAGAAGGTTAACCAAAAATGTAAACTTTAAAGAGAATTACTTACCGTCTCTCCCCGGCAGCGGCGCCAAAATTTGATCGAGGTTGGACCTGCACACAAGAATACAGAATTTCAGAACTAAGAATGAAAGGTGCAAGTTACTCAATTCTACCGCAATAGCAAGTGGCTATATGAGTCGTGATCCACAAGGAGGGACTAGCGATGGAAGCTTTTTAGTAATTTCTCTCTCAGGCTACAACGTATGGTTAAAGTTCTTCTTTAGTTCTTTAAAAGAAAAAGGAAAATTGAGTTAAAGTTGAATTAGAAAAAAGATGGTAGATTAAGAAGATGGAGAAACTAGAAATGGTATGTACAAAGAAATGAAAAAGGAGTGATAAAAGAAGTGGTAGATTGTGGTGTTCTAGACTAAAGAATTAAAAGAAAAGAATCTAAAAGTTACTTACCTCCTTTGGCCAAATGCTTACCTTGAATCTTTTGCAATGATGTTACCTTGAAGTGAGGTGATCAACGTATAGCCCATAAGAGTTGATTCCCGTCTCCTCCACATTATATCATCAAGACGTTATAAGTATGAGTGATACAGAATGAAACTAAAAATCCATCGTCAAGAGCTATCGGTGGCACTCGCAAAGCCAAGGCTCTGTCGATGCTTTAAGACTAACTTGGATGGCAATTGGTACCAAAAGGAGAAAAGTAGAGAAGAAGAACACAAAAACAAAGTATATATAAAAGGGGAACTACAGATTCGATTTTATAACAATAAGAGAAAAGAAGAAAATCTTACACCGGTGTCACTCTCAGTGCAAGTTTCATTCTCATTCTCCTATGAAACTTTGATCTCCTCTGATTTACATAAATTAAAACTGAAAATTACATGAAAGAAAAACAAAAACCTACACTAAAAAGAATGAAAAAGTGGACGAAATTCTATCTCTGCATGGTCGTCCTCTCTGATCTCTGAAAATCTCAGTATTTATAGGCAAAACCTAACGTAGGAGAGTGTACAAAGATAGGGGGAGAAAACGCTCCCCCTAACTCCTTAACAAAGCTATGAAAATGCGGCTTTGGCTGCGTTTTCGCGGCCATGGTGTGGCCAGGTGGCCACACCCTGTTGGTGGTAATCCCTGGCTTCGCGATTTGCTTTTATCTTCAGCTGGATTTGCAGTTTAAGTCCGAGATTTTGACGAAATGGCCTTTGATCTTTGGCTTCAACCGATTGATTTGTAGGGATTTGTTCTAACTTGTTTTCAACTGATCTGAACCGACCTGATCTGCCCTGATTTACTAACTTCGAATTAATTCTGATTTAAATCAGAATTTGATGGGCTTTTGGGCTCATATCTCTTCCCTTCCTTTAGGAATGGGCCTGCAAATAAATTAAACAATAATTAGGAAAAAGCAGAGTTTATAAGTATGAGGAATATGATAATGAATGTGCAATATTAGCAACCGATCAAAGCCTTAATGAGAAAATATTGCATCAATCATAGAGTAGCCACCCCTTACCGCCCACACACTAGTGGCCAAGTAAAAGTTTCTAATCGAGTCATCAAGACCATTCTAGAGAAAACTGTGAACACTATTATAAAAGATTGGTCTCTTCGCCTGACTGATGCCTTATGGGCATATAGAACTGCATTCAAAACTGTAATTTCTCCATATAGGTTAGTTTATGGCAAGGCTTGTCATCTTCCTGTCGAGTTAGAACATAAATCATACTGGGCAATCAAATGCCTAAATTTTGATCTAGACAAGGCAGGAGAGTCTAGGAAACTTCAACTGGATGAGCTTGAAGAGATAAGGAATGATGCATATGACTGTTCAAAATGGTACAAGAATCGCATGAAGATTATGCATGATAGGATCATAACTCGGAAGGAATTTCAGCCAAGACAAAAAGTCTTGTTGTACAATTCCCGTCTACATCTCTTTTCAGGAAAAGTAAAATCCCGTTGGACCGGTCCCTACATTGTTCATAAGGTACACCCACATGGTGCAGTTGAGGTCCACAATACCACGGACAGCACCACTTTTCAAGTAAATGGTCATCGTTTAAAACCATACAGTGAGTATCTTAGCCCATAAGTGGAGGAAATCCTTCTGGAAGATCCTGTTTATCAGGATTGATCTCTATACATACTAGGGATCCATTTATATATTATAGTTTTTGTATTTTTTCTCTTAACTAGACAATGATGGATGACATTCACTCGTCCTCATCAGGTGCTATCTATCCTTCACATTCTTACATTTGTAGCATGCTATGCATTCATTCATACATTGAGGACAATGCATGAGATAAGTGTGGGGGAAGGTTAACATAGGTTTTCTTTTAGGTTTTTTAAAAAAATAAATAAAATAAAATAAAAAAAGATTAAAAATAAAAAAAATTTAAAAAATTTATACAAAAAAAAACTTTTTGGAAAGGAAAATAATACTTTGACTTATTTTTGTAAGAAATTAAGTTAATTTTAAGGAATAAGAGAATTATAATTAGGATATCTTATACATGATTGAAATAAGAATATTTGTTTAATTTCTAGGGATAGGAAGAAAAAATTGAAAAAGTAACCCAGTCTTGATTTTTACCTTGATAAAATATGCATCCTTTATATACTTACATACTTAGGATTCAAAAATAAAGATTCTTATGCCTTAAAAAAAAAAGAAGAAAAAAAAAGAGAGAAGAATATATATATATATATATATATATATATATATATATATATATATATATATATATATATATATATATATATATATATATATATATATATATATATATATATATATATAGAATAAGAATTCTCTAATTAAGCTGGATTTTGTACCTCATAAAGCATGATTATTCACGCCTAAAAGTGGTTCATATCACCAAATAAATTTTTAGTTTTGTGGTCTTATTTGCTCGAGTCCTAAGTCCTTGAGGTGTTTTCTTATCCGGTGCCCTAAAACCGTCCGGTTTGGGAGTCACCAACGAAGGCTCATTACATGGGCAAATTAGAAAGCTTATGAAAGGTAAGGAATATTACAACCACTATATACACAAAAAAGGTATAAGAGTTAGAGTTGAAGAACCCTTAGTCAAAATATTCACGGTCACAAGATGCATATGACTTAGGGTAAAATAATAGATTAGATGAGAATACAATTTTATTCCTAACCTTAATTAATAATAAATATTTGAATAAAGGCTAAGTCTATGGATGAATAATTTGATACTCTTAGAACTTACAAATTGCTTAAATACTTGTAAAAACACTTCAAATATTTTCTCTTCTTTTCAAAATATATTTTCAAAAATACTAACAAATTGTTTCTTTTCTTTATAGATTTTGTGGGTGTAATCCATTGAAAATCCTCAGGAGACTACAACTCCTCCTCTAGGGTAACTTAGAGGTTTAAAGGCTTATTGCACATGCTAAGTGCAATCGCATGACTTGCGAAAGTGGTCCAATAAAAACCTTAGGTTAGTTTTGTTTTGCTCAAGGACGAGCAAAAGATAAGTGTGGGGGGGTGTTTGGACACACATATTGCATAAATATTAATACATTCCTACACATATCTGTAATAAATCATTACAAACTCACTTGTCTTAATGTCCTAATCCTTGCAGGACGATAAAGAGAAGATAAACATGAATCCTATCCAAACAAACCCAAAAGTTCAAATCAAACAGGGATCGACTCAAATTCAGAGAATCTTTAGTCTATCTTATCTGAGGATTGGATTTACTAGATAAGATAATACTATAAACATTTAAAGAAAAAATGAATTTTTGAAGACCCTATTGGGTTTGTTGAGGATAAATGGATAGAGAGAAGATCAACGGATGAGATGAAGCAATTTAGATTTGGATTCAGATTGGATACAGTTTAGCATTTTAATCATAACTTCCGCTGTCGAATCTCAAATTTGATGATTCAAGATGATCCAGAAAGATGATTTAAAGGGCTACAACTCTTATATTGATCACTGTTTCGAATTCTAGCATATGATAAGCAATATTCAGCAATTAATATCCCAATAAGTTGCAGATCAGAATTCTGGATAAATCAAGTTTGGAGATAAGGGGAAGATTGAAATTCAAAAATAGCCAACTCTTCCTATCTCCCTACCCTTATCACTATTTTCCTATAAATACCTATATCCATTGAGAGAGAGGAGAGAATATAGGAGAGAGCCGAAAAGCAAAAAAAAGAGAGTTTTGAGCGTTGTAATGCGAGATTGGAGAGGATCATGAGCTTTGTATTTAATGCTTATTGAATAAAATTCAGAATTCTTCTTCATGATCTTGCAGCGTTCAGTCTAAGTCTTTCTTTAATTTTCTCTTTATTTTTTTTTATGCTACTCTTTTCTTGCATATTTGATTCCATGAAGTCATGTCTTTTTTTTTATTAGCTTCTTTTATTTTCAGCATTGCTTGGAGGAGGGAGACAACAAGGTTCACTGGTTCATCTTCCTCTTCTCTTCGTACCAATCTCTTAATTTCTTTTTTTTTTACTTTGGTTATTCAAATCTTCACAAAAATGTTAGTATTTCTTTCTTCTTTTGCTTTCTTTATATTTTTATTTTTCTTTTACTTTATTCATATTTTTATTTTGCTTTTGCTTTCTTCTACAAGATCTTTATTTATTTATTTATTTTTAGAAAACAAAATTCAAACCTTCATCTAAGGGATTTCTCAACTAGAATAAGATAAAAAGTGAGATTTTTAATAACTAAATTTTCAAAAACAAGTCTCTGTGAATTCGATCCTATACTTGCCACTACACACTTTGTTAAAACGATTCTAGCAAGTTTAGGTTTCATAGCTTGTACGTGATTCAACAACGATAGAGTTTTTTATGAACTTCGAAATGCGAACAGGAGGAAGCACACACCACATTGCAAGGTAAAGCTTTTACTTTCCCCTTGGACTTCCTGTGGATAACATTATCCACTGCTGGCCTTCCACGAGGTGAGGATGAACCCACATGATTTCTTCTTAAGGAGTAGGAATAAGTACGTGACCTCTCTCCTGCTGGCGGTGTGGATTTATATTAACCACCCTTAGTTCCCCTTTCGAGATGGGAACTATTCCAGCTGGCGTTGGAGGCTGTACTCCGAACTGAAGGAAAGACGTCATATTGCTTGTCACTTTCTTCTGTTCCAGGCGGAGCTTGAGCACCTCTACATCAATCAAAACTTGGAGAATGTCTTTAAAGATGTAACAGCTTTTGATAGAGTGCCCCAGCATCCTGTGGTACAAGCAGTAATTGAGATTGTCGGTTGTAACGCCCCGATCCTGGCGGATACGGAGACGTCACTGCGACGTATATACGCAAGTCAGAAGTACCTTCACGTATATACGCTAAGCATCAGTACAGGCAAGAATCAGAGTGCGGAAGCAAGTGGTGCATTATACATTCCAACACATGAGTACAGTCACAGAGTTATCACCAGAGGTGATCCGATATTACAAAAATATTACATCACCTGATAGGCGCAAATGCGAGATTACAAGGGAAGTACAAGAGTAAACAGTAAAAAGGCACTCACGAGTTTACTAAAGGAAAACTCGAGAGGCACACAGGGGGCCTGGAAGGATGGAGCTTCGGATGGTCCGCTGGGGATCCACGCTACCGTTGCGCTTCTCTGATCAGCAATAGGGAGGATCCACACGCTCCAAGCTCCAAAACCTGGACATGAGAATCCAGGGGAGTCAGATGAAACTCCCCAGGCGAGTGGTGATACAAATGCCAGATGGCGAGCCAGGATGAGCACAAGTATGTATAACCAATGATGTCAAGTACAGAAGACAGGAGGGTTAGAATACAAGTGTAGCAGGTATGAACATGTATAACATAATCATCATAAAACAGGAAATCTGATGTAAAACCTGATTACGAGCAAAACCGATTGTACAAGCTTAGGTCACGGATTCATGAGATTAGTACATCGAAGGAATAATCCAAACAAGGAAACCCTCATCTATATACCTTTACCTCATGTTACCGTAATCCAAGCGCGTACAACCTGGGTTACAGAACAGCACAACAAATGGTCATAACAGGAATACATAACAGGCATAACAGGAATCATAACAAGCATAACGGGAGTTCATAACAGGCATAACAGGATACGTAGCTGGCATCTTTTATTATTATTACTCGTCTGACCCATATATCTAGGTATGTGTCCTGGTGTACATCTCAACACACATACATCCATATATAAGCAAGCCGAGGTTGTTAATGGAAGCTGATGAAGGACTGATAGCTCTTCTTATAGTAGTTCCCGTACGCCCGGGACCAGCTTGAGGGCCTTAAATCCCCCTAACACGCATCTTCTGAGGGCCTTAAATCCCTCTAACACGAATCGTCAGTTCAGGTATTCCACTACTATAAGCAAGGCATCATACCGGCATCCATCACTTCCTCCCATTCCCCGTGCAAGTTGTCCTTTTTATGGCTTATCAATATTATCAGATTACGGGAATAACTGGTCATGACAGGAAATGGCCCTACAGATTCAAGAGGTGGCCCCCACCACATGTGTGGTGTGGCACTTTGTTCCATGTGGCACTTTGTTCTGAGGGGATGGATTCTAGAGGTGGCCCCCACAGATTCAAGAGGTGGCCCCCACCACGTGTGTGGTGTGGCACTTTATTCCGTGTGGCACTTAGTTCCATTCAGGATAACAAGGCAGGATTCCCGTAAACATGATAATCACAAGTCAAGAGTAGAGAGTTATTCATAACAGGTATCAGGTTCATCAGGTCAATGCCAAGTGTTCATGACAGGTGGTATACATGAGTTAGTGTCAAGTAGTAGTATGTCAAGTATTGGTCTCGAGTATCATGTGTCAGGCATAACACGGTAAGAACTGGTATCGGGTATCACATATAGCATGGCAAGTAGTAAAGTAGTTGCGGAGTATAACCAAGCTGAGCCAAGGGACCTGACGGTCTCAACTCACTGATAGTGAGTGACCGGAGGCTGAAGAGCTGAAGGACCTGACGGTCTCAACTCACTGATAGTGAGTGACCGGAGGCTGAATCATGGAGAGACCTGCAATATTAGTACCACATGAACAAGAATAATAGTACAAGCATTCGTCACAGAGCAATACATGTCCAGATATTGGCACTCGGCCATACACAAATAAAGGGTCCCAGCCCAATACATAATACATGAAAGCATGGAGTAAAACACATGTCGACCCGACGAAGCGGGAAAACCCAAATGGAGGCGAGAGCGAGGACACTCGCCTAAATCACCAGATATGCCGAAGGGTCCGAAATCCACTGAACTCGGGACGCGCCATAATTATGGAAGGAAAGAGTGTACAGGGAGACGCGGTTTGAGGAAGTGAGACGCGGGGGTTCGTGTCGTAGGAATGGCAGACGCCGGAATAGCAAACGCGGAAATCACAGACGCGAGGATCGCGTCGCGAGAATAGCAGACGTGGGATAGCAGACGCGGGAATCACGTTGCGTAGGAGCCACAAACGCGGGGTTCGAGACCCGCGTTTAAATCAGGACGCGAGGAAAACGCAGACGCGGTCGTTGGTCCGCGTCGCGTTTATACAAGAAGAACACAGACGCGGACATGGGTTCTGTGCCGCGTCAATAAAAGAACGCGCGGATTGCGTTAGAAAATTGCCTAGACGCGGGGGTTTGAGATCCGCGTCAGGAAACAAACAGAGAGGAGGGAAAGTGATATCTTGGTGGTGGGGTTGTTGTTGCAATTGTCACCGAAATGATTACCGGAATAATCGTAGACGATTACCGGAATAATCAACGGAGATATTGCCAACGAAGAAGAGCTCGGCCCCAATCCAAAGGAGTGGCCGGCCCTAAAAGATGATGGGTAGAAGGTGGTGGAAAATAGTAGAGGTGATGGTTATGTCGTTGTAATCGTCACCGGAATGATTACCGGAATAATCGTAAACGATTACCGGAATAATCACCGGAGAGGTTACCGACGAAGAAGTGCTCGGCCCCAATCCAAAGGAGGTGGCCGGCCTTCACAAGATGATGTGGTGATGGTGGCTTTGTGGAGGATTTTGATGGTGGTGGTATTTTTGGAGAAGGTAAAGGAGAAGGTGGAAGCTTTGGTGGAGTTGTTGAAGTTGTGGTGGTTTATATGGAGATGGAGGAGGAAGAAGATGAAGGTAGGGAGATGATGAAGTTGTAGTGGTTGTTGTTGTGGAGGAGATGAAGGAGGAGTTGGTGGTGTTTAGAGTTTTGGTGAAGGTGAAGAGAAAATGAAGTGAAATGAAGAAGGAAAGGTTTATATAGGAATTGGATTTTGTGAAGGTGATGTAAAAATGTAAAAGAGAGGGGGTTATTTATAAAATGGGGGTGAGGTGACTCTCTTTGGCCGGCCATGGTGATGGGAGAGGTGTTTGAGTGTTTTGGGATATTTTGGAGAAGATATTTTGGTGGAGGAGATATTTGGAGAAGATATTTTTTTTGGTGGAAAAATGGAGAATTTGGTGGAAGGAAAAAGAAGGAAAAGAAAAGGAAAAAGGAAAAGAAAATGAAAAGAGGAAGATATTTTCTTGGAAGAAAAGTGAAAATAATTATAGTGGCGGATTCCCGGGATTCAGTTGCGGATGCGGAAAACTTCCGGAAAAATACCGAAATCGTCCCGAAATCAAGTATCTCGGAACGACCCGCAAAAATTCTCAAAAATCAAGAATATTATTCTAAGACTCATGGTGAAAGCCGTTTTAAGAAATTCTTTATAGTTTTGAAATTAAAAATCCTGGAATCGGCCGCCAATATCGGTCGACACCAAATCTGGCAGAAATCTGATAAATTCTGAAAATGTCCCAAAAATGAATTAAGATAGTAAATATTATTCTAAAAAATATGTGAAAACGGTTTCTCAAAATTTGACTCCATTTGTAAATTAAAAATCCAGAAGTCGGTCAGCGGTGCTGGTCGACACCGGTTTTGAAGATTTTCATTTTAATTAAGAAAAATTCCAGAAAATCACAGAAAATCTTAAATAATAGAAAATGATGTTTAAAACTGAAATCGGTCAAATCGGATTACCGGAAAGACCAAATCGAGCAATTTACTAGGATCGGGTTCTCGGTTCAGACTAGGGCTGACTCTGAGTCCACGAATCCAAATCCAAGGCAAAACGATCATATAAAGAATTCATAATACAAAACAAATACAGGAAGTAAATCGAAAAATACGATCAAGAAATCCGAATACGCAACTAAGTACGTATTCCGGAAGTGGGGTGTTACAATCCATCCACCTTACAAAAAAATTGCGTCCTCGCAATTTCGATAAGGGGTAAATTGAACACAAAGAGGACAAGGGCGGGAATAAAGCTTCGAAAAACCAAAACAGGGGTAAGATGAACACAGGAGGGACCAGGATGGACAATGAGAGGATGATGAAGTGGAATATTTAGAAAGATAATCAACCCAAGGTACAAAAGATCAGGGGTAGCTGGACAAGGATAACCAACTCAAAACACAAAAGGTCAGGGGTTGCTGTTACAGTAACATCCTCAAGGTTCCTGCTCCAGATACTAAGCTTCATACTCTGCTGCTGCTTCATCCGATACCTCTGCCGCCATGTTGTGAACTTAGCCTCTGCCATAATCTGCTCTAGGTCTTGCTCCTCTCTGTGGGTGATTATATTGTTGAGGTGGAAATGGAACTCTTTGGTCTACGGGTTCTGGGTTCCTTCTTGGTGGTGGAGCTGGAAGTGCCGGGGCTGGAAGTGCTGGTCTGACTGGTACCACATTTCCTAACCTTCTGAACGGGCAATCCCTTATTGCGTGACTTCCGGTCCCACATGCTAAGCATAATCCATTGGCCATCCGACAGTCTTTCCTATAATGTCCAGGCTTGTGGCAGAAATTGCATATGATCTGAGGGAGAGGAGGTTGGAATGGTCGCTTGACCATCGGACCATGGGTTGTCCTAGCTGCATCTTCCTCATTCATCAATTGAAAAGGCCTCTTCACTGACTTGTTCGGCACTTGGTTCTCACTCTTCTTCTCCAGTCCTCGTTCTACTTCGCGGGCAATGGAGAGAACTTGGGAGTAAGTCTTCAGCTGTTGAGGAATAAGAAACATCTGGACATCCATCTTCAGCCCTTGCTGAAATCGGCTAGCCCGTTTTTCTTCGTCTGTCACCATGTAGGGTGCAAACCTGCTAAGCCTCAAGAATTCGGCAGCATATTCATCCACTGTCCGATTGCGTTGCTGCAGGTGGATAAATTGTTCTTCCATTTCCTTCTGAGCTGTTGCAGGGAAGAATCTCTCATAGAACCCCTTTGAGAATTGGTCCCATGTGATGGGTTTCTCCAGTGTTGCTTCTTCTGCCAACCACCAGGTTCTGGCCACATCTCTCAGTTGTATCTTGGCCACTTCAACTTGGTTCTCATCAGGAACTCGGGCCGCCTTCAAAAGATCTGTTGTGTCTATCAGCCACTGTTCTGCATCCAGGGGCTTCTCTGTACCTAAAAAGATCGCCGGCTGTAATCTCCTAAAATCTGACACGTTGCCTGGTCTCTGTTCTCGGGGTGCAACTAACAGTCCTTGACGTAGAAGCTCTGTCTGCTGTTGTTGGCTCTGCATCATCCCTTGAAGCACCCTCATCATACCTTCATTGTCTCTGTTGGGTCCATCTTGAGAGGTACTAGGACCATTGCGTGTTCCCCGTCTTTCCATATTTGAGTTGGTTGGAGTGGGTAACAAGAAGAAACTGGAAGGGAAAAGATTGAAGGGTCTCAGGATACAAGGAATGGATCAGAAGAAAGAGAGAGATAACTCTGCACTTGTAGTTGGATTGTATAACCAGGACTCATGCATTCCAGTTGCAAATTTCATTACCATTAATTTGCCATCTGGACGTACTGAGGAGGTGAGAGCCTAAGCTCTGATACCACCCTGTAACGCCCCGATCCTGGCGGATACGGAGACGTCACTGCGACGTATATACGCAAGTCAGAAGTACCTTCACATATATACGCTAAGCATCAGTACAGGCAAGAATCAGAGTGCGGAAGCAAGTGGTGCATTATACATTCCAACACATGAGTACAGTCACAGAGTTATCACCAGAGGTGATCCGATATTACAAAAATATTACATCACCTGATAGGCGCAAATGCGAGATTACAAGGGAAGTACAAGAGTAAACAGTAAAAAGGCACTCACGAGTTTACTAAAGGAAAACTCGAGAGGCACACAGGGGGCCTGGAAGGATGGAGCTTCGGATGGTCCGCTGGGGATCCACGCTACCGTTGCGCTTCTCTGATCAGCAATAGGGAGGATCCACACGCTCCAAGCTCCAAAACCTGGACATGAGAATCCAGGGGAGTCAGATGAAACTCCCCAGGCGAGTGGTGATACAAATGCCAGATGGCGAGCCAGGATGAGCACAAGTATGTATAACCAATGATGTCAAGTACAGAAGACAGGAGGGTTAGAATACAAGTGTAGCAGGTATGAACATGTATAACATAATCATCATAAAACAGGAAATCCGATGTAAAACCTGATTACGAGCAAAATCGATTGTACAAGCTTAGGTCACGGCTTCATGAGATTAGTACATCGAAGGAATAATCCAAACAAGGAAACCCTCATCTATATACCTTTACCTCATGTTACCGTAATCCAAGTGCGTACAACCTGGGTTACAGAACAGCACAACAAATGGTCATAACAGGAATACATAACAGGCATAACAGGAATCATAACAAGCATAACGGGAGTTCATAACAGGCATAACAGGATACGTAGCTGGCATCTTTTATTATTATTACTCGTCTGACCCATATATCTAGGTATGTGTCCTGGTGTACATCTCAACACACATACATCCATATATAAGCAAGCCGAGGTTGTTAATGGAAGCTGATGAAGGACTGATAGCTCTTCTTATAGTAGTTCCCGTACGCCCGGGACCAGCTTGAGGGCCTTAAATCCCCCTAACACGCATCTTCTGAGGGCCTTAAATCCCTCTAACACGAATCGTCAGTTCAGGTATTCCACTACTATAAGCAAGGCATCATACCGGCATCCATCACTTCCTCCCATTCCCCGTGCAAGTTGTCCTTTTTATGGCTTATCAATATTATCAGATTACGGGAATAACTGGTCATGACAGGAAATGGCCCTACAGATTCAAGAGGTGGCCCCCACCACATGTGTGGTGTGGCACTTTGTTCCATGTGGCACTTTGTTCTGAGGGGATGGATTCTAGAGGTAGCCCCCACAGATTCAAGAGGTGGCCCCCACCACGTGTGTGGTGTGGCACTTTGTTCCGTGTGGCACTTAGTTCCATTCAGGATAACAAGGCAGGATTCCCGTAAACATGATAATCACAAGTCAAGAGTAGAGAGTTATTCATAACAGGTATCAGGTTCATCAGGTCAATGCCAAGTGTTCATGACAGGTGGTATACATGAGTTAGTGTCAAGTAGTAGTATGTCAAGTATTGGTCTCGAGTATCATGTGTCAGGCATAACACGGTAAGAACTGGTTTGGGGATCACATATAGCATGGAAGGTAGTAAAGTAGTTGCGGAGTATAACCAAGCTGAGCCAAGGGACCTGACGGTCTCAACTCACTGATAGTGAGTGACCGGAGGCTGAAGAGCTGAAGGACCTGACGGTCTCAACTCACTGATAGTGAGTGACCGGAGGCTGAATCATGGAGAGACCTGCAATGTTAGTACCACATGAAAAAGAATAATAGTACAAGCATTCGTCACAGAGCAATACATGTCCAGATATTGGCACTCGGCCATACACAAATAAAGGGTCCCAGCCCAATACATAATACATGAAAGCATAGAGTAAAACACATGTCGACCCGACGAAGCGGGAAAACCCAAATGGAGGCGAGAGCGAGGACACTCGCCTAAATCACCAGATATGCCGAAGGGTCCGAAATCCACTGAACTCGGGACGCGCCATAATTATGGAAGGAAAGAGTGTACAGGGAGACGCGGTTTGAGGAAGTGAGACGCGGGGGTTCGTGTCGCAGGAATGGCAGACGCCGGAATAGCAAACGCGAAAATCACAGACGTGAGGATCGCGTCGTGAGAATAGCAGACGCGGGATAGCAGACGCGGGAATCACGTTGCGTAGGAGCCACAAACGCGAGGTTCGAGACCCGCGTTTAAATCAGGACGCGAGGAAAACGCAGACGCGGTCGTTGGTCCGCGTCGCGTTTATACAAGAAGAACACAGACGCGGACATGGGTTCTGCGCCGCGTCAATAAAAGAACGCGCGGATTGCGTTAGGAAATTGCCTAGACGCGGGGGTTTGAGATCCGCGTCAGGAAACAAACAGAGAGGAGGGAAAGTGATATCTTGGTGGTGGGGTTGTTGTTGCAATTGTCACCGAAATGATTACCGGAATAATCGTAGACGATTACCGGAATAATCAACGGAGATATTGCCAACGAAGAAGAGCTCGGCCCCAATCCAAAGGAGTGGCCGGCCCTAAAAGATGATGGGTAGAAGGTGGTGGAAAATAGTAGAGGTGATGGTTATGTCGTTGTAATCGTCACCGGAATGATTACCGGAATAATCGTAAACGATTACCGGAATAATCACCGGAGAGGTTACCGACGAAGAAGTGCTCGGCCCCAATCCAAAGGAGGTGGCCGGCCTTCACAAGATGATGTGGTGATGGTGGCTTTGTGGAGGATTTTGATGGTGGTGGTATTTTTGGAGAAGGTAAAGGAGAAGGTGGAAGCTTTGGTGGAGTTGTTGAAGTTGTGGTGGTTTATATGGAGATGGAGGAGGAAGAAGATGAAGGTAGGGAGATGATGAAGTTGTAGTGGTTGTTGTTGTGGAGGAGATGAAGGAGGAGTTGGTGGTGTTTAGAGTTTTGGTGAAGGTGAAGAGAAAATGAAGTGAAATGAAGAAGGAAAGGTTTATATAGGAATTGGATTTTGTGAAGGTGATGTAAAAATGTAAAAGAGAGGGGATTATTTGTAAAATGGGGGTGAGGTGACTCTCTTTGGCCGGCCATGGTGATGGGAGAGGTGTTTGAGTGTTTTGGGATATTTTTGGAGAAGATATTTTGGTGGAGGAGATATTTTGGAGAAGATATTTTTTTTGGTGGAAAAATGGAGAATTTGGTGGAAGGAAAAAGAAGGAAAGAAAAAGGAAAAAGGAAAAGAAAATGAAAAGAGGAAGATATTTTCTTGGAAGAAAAGTGAAAATAATTATAGTGGCGGATTCCCGGGATTCAGTTGCGGATGCGGAAAACTTCCGGAAAAATATCGAAATCGTCCCGAAATCAAGTATCTCGGAACGACCCGCAAAAATTCTCAAAAATCAAGAATATTATTCTAAAACTCATGGTGAAAGCCATTTTAAGAAATTCTTTATAGTTTTGAAATTAAAAATCCTGGAATCGGCCGCCAATATCGGTCGACACCAAATCTGGCAGAAATCTGATAAATTCTGAAAATGTCCCAAAAATGAATTAAGATAGTAAATATTATTCTAAAAAATATGTGAAAACGGTTTCTCAAAATTTGACTCCATTTGTAAATTAAAAATCCAGAAGTCGGTCAGCAGTGCTGGTCGACACCGGTTTTGAAGATTTTCATTTTAATTAAGGAAAATTCCAGAAAATCACAGAAAATCTTAAATAATAGAAAATGATGTTTAAAACTGAAATCGGTCAAATCGGATTACCGGAAAGACCAAATCGAGCAATTTACTAGGATCGGGTTCTCGGTTCAGACTAGGGCTGACTCCGAGTCCACGAATCCAAATCCAAGGCAAAACGATCATATAAAGAATTCATAATACAAAACAAATACAGGAAGTAAATCAAAAAATACGATCGAGAAATCCTAATACGCAACTAAGTACGTATTCCGGAAGTGGGGTGTTACATCGGTCTTGCCTACCTCTTCAAGACATCTAACTTAAGGAAGCTTCAGTCTGCTGCTCTTATTAAGCAACTTGAACAATGAATCAACATGCTCGTCTTTAAATGAGTAACGCTTGTTGATGCATAGCTGACTTGAAGAGCCAACCCCTCTAGCTGGTGGGGCTTAGAGGGAGACTTTGTCTCTGTCGCTAGTGTATCCTTTCTTTTAACTTGAAAAGATGCTTCTGACACGTGCCTTGTTAACTTTTCGGGTCTGGTGTTGTTTTCTTATGCCTTAACCCTGATGACAATCTCTTCTGTCTGTTCGCCTTGCCTTCCAGGTACGACTTTTAGCTATCCCTATCTGAGCTAGGAGTGAGGTTTGCAAATTGTGACGGCATATTTCTACCAGTATGGCCTGGGTCATGCCGCTAGGACATCGGAGTGCCATGTTCCAAAATCTCTCCACAAATGCTTTAATTGGCTCTCCATTCTGTTGCCTCATTGTCAGGAGAGTTGGCATGGTAATCTCCAAATCATCTTCGAAGAAACAGATGAGGAAAAGCTTCTCCAGATACCCCAGTTCTTGATAGAGCCTTCTGGGAGCTTCATGAACCATTCAAAAGCAATCTCTTTAAGGGTGCCGATGAATAAACGTACCTGACAACATTATTTGATGCTACATTCCCAGTCTGGGACTTGAAGTAGTATATGTGCTGGTCCAGTAACCCTTTACCGTCGAAGGCCTGTAGGGTCGGAGCTTTGAATTTAGGAGGGTACGAGACAAGATCCCACTCAGCTGGGTACGACCAGACCACTTCTGCTTCTTGGAGGCCTTTTCAATTGGCGAGGGCCTCAAGGCATTGCTCCAGTTTACTCATCCTTTTAGAATGAGTGTTCTCATTTTCTGAATTGCCTCCTCTTTCAGATGGAGGCTTGGAAGACTCAGAATTGGAATGCTCCTCCTCCTCGGTATGTGCAGAGGACGAGCTTTCCCCTTCCTTCCGCTTGTCCTTGGACTTCTTGGAAGGAGTCTTGGCCTTCAGCTTCTTCTTTTTGTCCTCAAGCAATTGCGAAAGCATCTGCTTGAGGCTGTCAATAGATTCTTATTGAGCACGAATCATATCGAGTTGCTCCCTTTGGGTTGAGCTTGCTGTTCAAAGCTCTATCTATTTCTTCAAGAGTGCTTGCCATATATGCGAAGGCTTCTTTCTTAACAGAAGAGTTTGAGGCCTGTGATTCTGTTATGGCAGAATGTGACTCGCTTACTTCAATGCCACGGGCTAGGGCACTATAGTCCACTGGGGCTATTACACCAGTTTGAGTGCGGGTATACCGGTACACTCCTTCTGGCTAGGTGTCAGACTCGTCGGAGCTGACTATTGACTGCTTCTCCTTAGTTTTGCTTGGCGCAGTGCTTGGACCTACCATATTTGCAGTAATTTCAGGGTACTCTGCATCAGAGAAGGTTCTCCTTGTGCGGGAGCGACGTCTTTTGACAGAGCGAAAGCCTGACATAGACGATAACCGGTTGAACACTGACTGTTTGCTTACATGCGAGCTGCAGTGGCATTCAGAAAGCACCGCTATGATCAGCCGTTCACAGTAACATAGTGGAGTGATTTGATGAACACCCCTCTTCTTTGTCAAGTAGTCCCTTAGATCCGTCAGGGGGGATCGAAGAGACCAGCCTCGAGTCCATGAGGGTGAGGACTTTTCAGCTACCTGCTGACCCTAGCCGTCTAACCTTGCGTCGCAACTCTGATCACAAGTCTCAGGGATGCAGGGTTCGAAGATGCAAAGTTCACATTCTATAGAATAGACGTGGTTCTCGCATTTTAGCTTTGAGACATCGGTCTCGTGCCTCTGCTGATAAGAGACGCGGACCTCATGTTGCTGATTGTCGCGTTTGCCTGATGACACTTGAGAGACGCAAACTTCATGAGTCCCGCGTTTTCTAGTAGAGACACGGGTCTCGTGTTTGTCAGGTAGGGTCTTAGAAACACGAGCTTCTCCAGCTCTGTGATTTGGTTTCCAAACGCAGACTTCGCGCGTCTGACGCAGTTCAGAAGGGACGCGGGCCTGAGCTTCGCATCCTGTATCTGTCAGACAGATGGTTTTTCTAGCTTCTTCCATCTGTTGTCGATGTGCACGATGCTTTTGTCTACGTTCAGCATTCTGATTACGCCTTAAGGGTTGTTGGGAACCCCCGGTAACCTGGAGCTGAGAAATATTGAGAGGAGGGGCATAGCAAGATTGGCCTTCAACAATGTTGGCCTTGCGGGTCTCGTAGGAGACGTTGACGCGGGCTACACGCGCGACGCCGCCAGAAATAGCCCTATTAGCACGGGCCATCTTTAAGGAAGTCTCCAAAGAGACTTGAGAGCGGATCTCCAAGGAGACCCTGCAGTACTGCCGTGCCACCCTGAGTTCTTGGAGCCAGAAGAGAGGAACTTTTCGTACTTTGCCTGGTCGAATTTCAAAACGAGTGACTCGACCATTTTTCCCATGAAGCTGACGTCACCTTGCGCTATAACTTGCTCATCAGTAGAGAAAGTAGTCCCCAACGGAGTCGCCATCTCTTATGCAGGGAGGAAAGTTGAAAGTATATTGCAAAATTTCCTTGAATCAACGAAAAGTTACAACAACTCAAATTCCAACTATAAGAGAAAGAAGACACTCAAGCTCAGATCCCCACTTTGTTTAAGGCTGGGTTCTTTGTGTAGCGGTGAAAAGTGAATCTTATTTTTCATTGACCAGATAAACGTCAGGCTTCTTCAGAACTTTTCCCCTTGGATCATGGATGGAGTAGCACAGTTCCTATCCAATAAAATCTCAAAGAGACTTACGCAAAAACTTGAACTCAGCAAGTTGGTACAAGAGTTAAACTCTTTGTATAGCTAATCTTCCTCGTTTCAAAATCCCGACCCTTTTAATAGCAAACTTAGCGATATATAGGGGTTCTAGGGGTAAAACTGTCCCCTAAAAACCCTCCATGATGGGGGTTAACTCCCCTAACAGTACTTGACCCAGTAATGAGGGTAGTTATAACTGAGATGCAGGGCTTTTTTTTAGTTGAAATGCGGGTTTGAGCTCTACGTTTAGCCGTTAAGGTAACGTTAGACGCGGGTCTTGAGCTCCGCATTTAGCTGTTGAGGTAACACTAGACGCGGGTCTTGAGCTCCACGTTTTGGGCGTCGCAGTGGTGTTGAAACGCGAGCCTCTGACTCTATGTTTCCTCATTGATGTGGTATTAGACACGCTCCTCGAGCTTCGCGTTTGAGACGCGGGCTTCAAGTTTTATGCCTGAGCACTGAAGTGGTACTGAGATGCGGCTTTGAACTCTGCGTCTTGGCATTACAGTGGTGTTGAGACGCGAGCTTCGAGCTCTGCATTTTACCTTTGCACGAGTGGCTTTGATTAGTCACGCATCTTAAACATGGACTCTATTATCTGATGACTTGTCTTCAGTGATTTTTAGATAGTCTACAGTACTGTGGTCCCTTGCCTCCTGGTATCAAAGTGGAGTGGTGCGTTCCTTGGACGGATTATACGGTTCCTCCCCTAAGGGTGGTGTATTCCCCCCCCTGATTTTGGCATTGGGGGTGCAGCTTACCTTGACCAACTTCGTGCACTGCGTGCTGACCTTCTGTAATGTCGCTCTCACCCAGTTTAAGCCAGGTGCGTGGCCAACGATGCTAGGTTATTAAGCCTTTTGTGTAGATTTCCCCACTTCCTCATATAATCTCGAGCTTATCGCTACCATCTACACGATGCGAAAGAATTCATTTGGGGTTCATTTCTTCAGTTCGTAAGGAGGCTAGATGAAATTGATTGTTAATCTCCCAGATATTGATTACAGGTGGAACTCCACTTTCATTCGGGTTTCTAGTCCTTGGGAAGCCTCCGTAGAAAGTGGCATAGGAACGTCCCGAGGGCTTGGAGTACGGACGCAATTACCTGTGGTAGCGAGTTGGTCTCAGAGAAGTCCAAGAAGCGGGCCAAGAAGTTGTACGAAGTCAAATATGATAAGCGTAACTGGAGTTAGCTTCTAAACTCGAACAAGCCCAATGTGCCTCTCGCTATCCCGAGGGATGAACCCTCCACTAGGGATGCAATGGGTCGACTTTCGATGCCGTTGGGGGAGCCCTATGAAGATGAGGCTCCACTCGAGGAGAAAGAGGACCAGGCTCAGGCTGCAGTCTCCCTAAAGAAGAAGGTGAGGGTGAAGAAATCAACCGTTCGGGCTAGTCTGTCGTAGAGGAAGAGATCGAAGTCGGTTCGCGGGATCTCTGGGAGGTATGCATTAATCCTGCTCATGTCTTCTCTGAATTTTCCTTTACTCACACTCATAATTTGCAGGATTTTCCCAATGTTTCTTATGGATCTGATGAAGAGGTGATGTGTAGGAAGAGGCAGAGGTCACATAAAGGCTCTGCTTTAGAACTTTACTCTCCTTGAGATTTATCCAGTAGTGTAGAAGAATAGGTAGACTTGCTCCAGAAATAAGATCAATATAAGGTTAGATATTTTTCATGGGTGGTAATCTTTCTGAAAGCTCATCATGGACAACTTATTTAGACTCTTTCAATAATAGTTTTACCTTCTCTGAAACTTGAGCAGGTGGAGAAACTTTTTTCTTGACCAATAAAGTAACTCCCCGCTTTGTTTTCTTTGATTTCACGAAAAACTCATCTCGATTGCACATGGATACATTTCCTTTTCTTTTATAGACTTTAGAGTAGGTGGAATTAGTCTCATGACAACTCTTTTGCCCTTCCAATTGAACATATAGATCATATAGATGTTCTCTTTACCTCTGTGGGTAGTATCAACATAGTGTTGCCATGGTCTCCCCAAAAGAATATGACATGCGTCCATGTCAACCACATCCCAAACAACAAAATCTTGATAATATTTGCCAATTGAAATAGGAACATGACATAGATCTATTACCTTGATGGAGGGGCCCTTCTTGATCTAACTAATGGTGTAAAGATGAGAGTGTGTGGCTCCGTCTCTATCTTTAAATGATTTACAAGTGCTCTAAACACGATGTTCTCGCAGCTTCCATTGTCAATGATGAGGTTGCATACCTTGTTCTTGACTGAACACCTAGAGTAAAAGATTTCATGTCGCTGCATATTGTCGGAGGTCTTTTGGTTGCATTGCAATTCTGAGCAACACAATTTGTAAATTCATTGATGAATGGAAGGGTCTATAGTAATGGTGGTTGAGAAAAATTAGTCATGGATAATATAGGGGTGGTTGCTATGGTGGATGCAAGCGTGGAGGTGGTGGAGAAAGATTAGTTGATGGGTGATATGGTGGTGGTTGATATGGTAGAGGTGGTGGAGGAAGTTTAGTAGACGAATGATCCGGTCCACTTCGATATGTAGTATCAGCCAGACTTTGATCATCAATCTTGAGGGATAATCTCCTGAGCTTTTGAACTGCGCGGTCTGATTGGTATTCAATTCTGCATATTTTACCACATTATTCCCATGCATATTACAAATAAAAATATGATTTTTACTCATATTTTCTCTATTTTTGCAGGTCCACATCTGAAATGAGAAAAAGCCCAAAATCTCTTTAATTAGCAATAATTAAAATAGATTAATTCAAAAGCCCAAAAGAGAGCCCAAGTTTGAGCCCAGGATCTAGAGAATTCTATGCGCCAACTCATTCTTCCAGAAGATCCACGTGGATAACAAACTGAAACAAACTCGCAACAGAAAATCTGGCCTCAACTGCCTTGATCTTGCCGCCAAATCTGGGATTTTGCCGCCAATTTGCGGCAGTTACAAGTGTTAGAGCCCGGGATTCTCTCCAACGACCAGGGCTCTAGATCCTTCTCTCTGAGGCTATAAATACAGGACCAGGGCTTGCGCAACAGAGTGTGGAAGTGTGGAGAGAGTTAGAGATTAGAGATTAGATGCTTGTATTTTTGTAGGATTTTTCTCTAAGATTTTTGTAGTGCTCTAGATCTTCTTCCTCCCTAGAAATTCTGCAAAAGAGAGTTGTAAGAGAGAGAAAGCTTGTGTACACCAAGGAGTGACAACTTGTGAAGTAAGGATTCATCCATTCTCTTCTCTCTACTTGAGCATTTTCTAGTATTACTTGCTTTCTTTAAGTCTAGCTTTACTTTACTTGCACTTTAATTCATGCTTTGCTTTTCTTTTCTTATGGCTAGTAGCTAACTTTTCTAACATGAACTAGCTAACCACTAACCTTGCTAACTACTAACTCATGGGTGATTGCTATCTTTAATCTTGCAAGTTGTATGGCCTTCTCTTCTCCGATGGGTACTTTCATGCTTGGCTATATCTTGTTGTAATTCTCCATATGATTCATGTGTGCCTCATTTAGAGCCTTGTCTTTAGAACAAGTGCCGTGATGGAACATGGAGATGGATCACCAATATGTTATTTGTTGTACAACTTCTTTACTTCTATTAATGAATGTTGTATCTTCTTCCTTAGCATCCCTTGAGTGTAGCTCTTTTGATTCCATTATTGAAAGTCTAATTGTAGGCCAATGACATCTATGAGGCTACAAGATAAGTCCAAGAATGATCACCCGTCATCCAAGTGGGAAAGTAATTAGACCAACACGCAAGACAAATCTTTGCCGATGAATCAACATGAGGCACGCATTCACCATCACGGAGTTTAGTAAGTTTTTAGTAAGGTAGTAAGGTTAGCTAGTCATGGTTTTCTCCATCTTCAAATCTTTTACAAGTTTTCTTTTCTTTTTAGTGTTAATCCAAAAGCCAATCTTGTTTTGATCTCTTTTCATTTTCCATCATGAACATATCCACCGATTCTTTCATTCTTTTTCCATGTTTTATTCATTCTTTAAGACAAAGAAGAATCTTCGTTTTCTTTCTTCACTACGAACCGTAACGCTTCATCACAAGCTCTCCCTGAGAATCGACTCGGTATAGCCCATGCTATAACGGAGATTGGAAAGGGTACACTAATCATTTTGAATACATTTGTGGAGTGATCAAAGCACTTGAGGTTGAATCTAAACCTTATCTCTTTTTATTGAAATATTTTGTGTGTAAATTATACTCCACAATACAACACCTTCCCGTCTAAACAAAATTGGCGCCGTTGCCGGGGAGAGCAACGGTTTTTCCTTTAAAGTGAAGAACTAAACGAATTTTCTTCTTGTTGCAGGTTACAGGTGAAGAAACAGAATAAATAGCATTGCAGTAACATATAAGTGGACCTGGGCCTCTGCTTTGAAAGCAGAGACCAGGATCCCTCAGTTTTGCCGCAGAATCTCGGCCCAGCCGCAGATTTGCGGCAATTCTGAGTTCACTACTGACAAGTTTTCTGCAGGGTCTTCAGCTTTGCAAAATACAGCTTCTGCAATAATTCTTTTCTTGTATACTTCACCATACTCCTGCTAATTATAATAAACAGTAAAACATTGGTTGAAACGTAAAAAAATTGTTTAAACATTTGCATTCTAGGCACGTGTCTTTCAATTCCTTTACTTTTACTGTTGAAGAGTGCTGGAGGCAAGGTACGTACGCATTGCATATTGACTAGGACTCACTCTTTGTTTGATTTACTTACGCTTTGAGTGAACCTTGTTTGTGTTGATATTGTACACTTGCACAAATCGAATTTAAGGGCATTACCTATAAAAAAGATAAGGTGGGGATTTTATCACCCTTTCCTTAGCCCAAAAACCACCATCCCAGCACTCACTAACCCAAGCCTAACTTAATAAAAAAGTAGACGTTGGCCCTAGGGACATCTCGGACTCATTTAGGAGATTATCCTAAGGGGGAAAAGTGTTGGAATTTGACTCTTGCAAAATCAGTGTCTAGGAAAGGGATTGAGGGCCGAAAGCCGGAAAGTTGGTGGTTACTTAATTAAGGAACGTCTTTGACGGAAAACCTCCCAACAACCTTGCCCTTATCTGGCTGATTAGCTTGTGGTCAAAGTCTACACTAAACCTCCGTGGACGGTCTAATTAGTTAGGAGTCGTCTAGGTCATAGGTCTACCCTAACTTAGGTTAGAATTTTTTCTATTTGTTTGTTTGTTTCTTTTTGTTTGTATTTCATTGTGTGATATGGCTTATAATAACAATTTTTCCAACTTCAATAATAATCCATATTACACACCGACTTCATTTTCGGATATTACCAACCTGGCATATCATAACTTTGACCAACCTAGTGTACCGGATTGGTCTTATCCGAATCAATATGACCCATACCCCCATCTAATAACTATAATTTCCATAATAATTTCAACTCTTCACCGAGTCAGTGGGGATTCACTTACCCCTAGTATAATTCCCAACCACCTTGTCCTCCTTCTCCACCCAGTCCACAATATTTTCAAGATACATACTCAATTCCACCAATCCAAAATAAAGCACCATCAATTTTGGAAATGAGTATGCGTGAGTCCAAACACAAATCCCAAAATCTGATGGACTCACAATTTCACTATCACTTTGATTGAGAATTTTGTTATAATGAAAATAGAGTTCAGATTCTTCTCAATGCGAATCGCTGTAGCTAGGGCTCAAGCGGGTCGTGATCCTCAGGGAAGGATGCGATGCAAGCTTTTCGGCCGATTCCTCGTATGCTTCAAGTAAGAAAAAGAGAGAGATTAGATTTGTGATGAAAATATGGGATTAAAGACGTGGTTTTGCTGATCTTCTACCACAACCCTATTGTAAGTCAAGGCCATTGATCATCATATCGGAAGATAAGTAGTTCATCCTAGGTACTTTAGAAGATAGGCAAGCAAGAGAAAAAGGTTGTAGAATCTAACTGGCGTCACTTCTAAAAATAAAACACGTATTCATCCTAACATCTATGCACAACGTAAGAGAAGATGTATCTTGAAATTACGTTGTCAAAGTCCTTAAGCATGAAATGTGAAAATTAAAAGGTGTGACTTCAGATTAGAAAACTACTCTTCATTTTAATTTTCAAGCAAATCCCTTAAACCTAGGGTTTCTAAAAGTTCATCAATCCGATCAAAGCTCGACTACTCTAGGGTTGCTTTAAGAATTCAGCAAACCACTTAGAGGATTAGTTCTTCATCATCATATTTTTATCTTTTCAGTATTTATTTATTTATTTTTTTTTTATTTAATAAGAAAGATTGCACAAGAAAGAAAAACGAAAACAAGAATAGATCGAAGATTAACACCGAGAGAGATATGACAAAAGAAATAAAATAAAGTGCAGAATTTAAACAGAGAACAAAAGAGTGACCTTTTATTCGATGAATTGCGGTTACACAATTGTCTCCTTCTTCTCCACAAAAAGCATGAAAAGAAAAATTACAATTTTCGCAGAAATTTAGAAATAGCTAAAGAAAAACCCTAGTTCCTCTCTGGATCCCCCTCCCTGTTGCGAATGCTCTGATATTTATAGGCAGAATGTGGAGAAGTCCCTGATAAACCTGACCACCAAATTCCGTAACCTATCTCTTCTAGATTGCCGCGGATGCGCGGCTTTTGCCGCGCCTCCGCGGCAATCTTGTGGCTTCTGGCCACGCGCTTTGGCGCGTGGCCTCTCCTGTCCATCCATGTGGGCGCCTGCTTCTGGAAGGTTGATCCTGGCCTTTTAATCTGGATTTTCGAGATAACTTGGTGATCAAGTTACTCTTAATCCAGATTTCTTCAAATCCTCTCTCCACGAATTTCATCTTCATCTTGGCCTTTTATCCTTATCCCGCAGGTGTTAGGGTTTGGTAGAAGTCTATCCAACCCTAATTTCAGATATTTGCAATTTTAATCCCTTGTATTTGCATTTTGACACTTCGTATTTGCGCTTTTTCACCTGGGCTTCAAACATGGACTTGGATCTGGGCTTTTGGGCTCTTTAAGCTTTATTTCTTTATTAATTTGATAATTTGAGGCCTGCACATATTAAATAAAGAAATATTAATAAATGTGCATTATAATATGAATAAATGTGCAAATGCGATGGTATATATGATGACAATTATGCATTATTCACTACCTATCACACCCCCACACTTATCTTTTTGCTCGTCCTCGAGTAAAAATCAAAAAGAAAGAGAAAAATCTAACCTAGCTAACTCACTTTCGTAGGAATCACGATTGCACTTAGCACGTGCAACAAGCCGTTAAAACCTAGGTTACCCTAGAGGACGAGTGTTGTCTCGTGAGGGTTTTCAGCGGATTACACCCACAAAATCCATAAAAAGGAGGTATTTGAATTATATTTGAAGAGACTAAGTAGTCTATAAGTTTTTAGGATCCTCATTTTTATTCATTCCTCAAACCTAGTCTTAATAAAGTCATTGTTGTCCATTTTAGGTAAGAATTAAAATTGAATTCTAATATAGTCTTTTTCGTTACCAAAAATCATATGCATCCTTTTGTTTATACTAGGAACTCCTTAACTTGGACTCTCATGCCTCTATTATTTTTATAACATCATCTAATTTTCTTTCGTATAAGTATCAAGGCTTCTTGAGGCCCTAATACCTAACTAATTGACTTATTAGATGTGTTAATATATATATATATTTTTTTTTGGCATGTATAACTCATCTAATTTTCTTTCGTATAAGTATCAAGCTTCTTGAGGCCCTAATACTAACTAATTGATTATGTAGTTTACTTTGTTAGTACATATAGAATTTTTCCTAGTTCCCTCGGACTTTCTAATCCACCCATGTAGCGAACTTAAAGTCGGTGACTCCCAAACGGTCGGTCTTAGGGCACCAGGTGAGAAAAACCCCGCGGACTCAAATTCAAGTGAACTAGGCCACAAAACTAAGGTATTATATTTTTTTTTTTTTTATTTTTTATTTTTTCATTCACCTTTAGGCGTGAATACTTATGCTTCTTGAGGCACATGTATCCAGCTTTATTAGTGATTTTTTTTTTTTTTTTTTTTTTTTTTTTTTTTTTTATATATGAGGCACAAGGGTCTTTGTCTTAGAATCCTAGATATACATTAGGTATGCAATATTCATTAAGGAAAATCAAGACTAATATTTATTCAATTTCTCCTCCTATACCTAAAATTTAAACAATTTATTTATTTTGACCAAGTTTTTAGAAATCCTAATCATGATTTTCCTAATCCTTAAAACTAACTTAAATTTCTTTCAAAAAATAAGTCAAAATACTGTCCTTTTTATAAATTTTTTTTTTTTTATTTTTTTTTTTTTACTTTTTTATTTTTTTTTATTCTTTATTTTATATACCCTTCCCCCACACTTATTTCATGCATTGTCCCTAATGTATGAATGAAATGTATGCATGCATGAACTGGAGAACGATACAATTACCGATACAGTGGGTCGGAAAGACCCATGGCCACATTAACTTCCGGTACCGACTCCAAAAATATCTTAAGACGTTGACCATTTACCTTGAATGCATTGCCATTTTGGGATCGTAGATCTCTATGGCTCCGTGTGGAAACACCGTCTTAACAATGAATGGTCCTGTCCATCTTGACTTCAATTTGCCGGGAAAGAGATGAAGTCTAGAGCTGTAGAGTAAAACTTTTGTCCTTGGACAAAAGTTTTTCTCGTGATGGATTTATCATGAAACACCTTAGCTCTATCCTTCGCAATCTTTGCATTCTCGTATGCATCATTCCTCAACTCCTCTAGTTCAGAAATTTGTAATTTCCGAAACTCACCGGCTTATCTAAATCGAAATTTAGCTGCTTAATTGCCCAAGGGCCCGGTGTTCTAGCTCGACAGGAAGGTGGCAAGCCTTTCCAAAGACCAGTCTGTAGGAGACATTCCTAGAATCGTCTTAAAGGCAGTCCTATATGCCCATAGGGCATCCACCAGTTTGATGGACCAGTCCTTCCTATTCT